>JAJQZP010000265.1:0-123028 GCA_025403435.1 Artocarpus heterophyllus | reverse complement strand
AATAGTTTGAATTGCCCAACAAGAAGGGAAAATAAACTCTAAATTGGGTAATTTAAACTATGCCTACTATTGAAATTGAGTTAAACTGTCTAAAATTGTTCAGGGTTTTAAACAACTCATGGCTTTTATGTTGGAACCACAGGGTGCGGTTTGTCAATTAAAATGCTCATGTGACCACTATCAACGACCAAACCACCAAGAAAGATTTTAACATTTTAGTTTAACCACTCTTGGGAGTTTAACCAACTTACTCTTGCCCAGCAGACTACGCAAAGGACTATGCTGATATGCCCGCATTTTGCAACGAGCTACTCTCAATTTTTTTTAAAAAAACTACTACTATCCTAAAGTTGGGGATTCTGAGTGGAGGTAAAAACATAGAAAAATGTTTGGAGCACCGTTGCTATTGCGCACCATAAACTAATATTTTTAATGAAAAAGTGCAATTTGAATTAAAAAAAATATACTGTTAATTATTTTTGAACGAAAATCTAGCAAACGTAAAAAGTGTTGATAAACATGGTTAAAATTAACTTTTTAGCTACTTAATAGTGTAAAGCTTTATATGTTACAGTAAAAGCAAAAAAGTTGTACAGTATAAAGCTCCATATGCTACAGTGTTTTTACTAAAAAGTAGTTTCTAACCATGTTTGTCAAACCCATAGTAGACATCAGAACAACACTCTCATTCTTCAATGTTCCAGCTATAAATACATGTGTGTACTTCTTCATATTCAAGAAGTTGCACCGAGATTTAATTATAACATACATATATATAATTATATATTTATACATGTTTGGATACTAAATAGTGATTCAATTGTGTACATAGTACACTGGCACCACCTACTAACTCATTTACGACAATTTTGACGTACAACAGCGATCATGTAACGATTATTTTTCATTCTTTGCTTGACATTAGAATTTCGACATCCTATTATTAAATACTTTGCTTTTTGGTCGCAAAAAAAAATTTGATGGCAAAAGGTCACTTGTAGAAAGTTTTTAAGACCATATATTCTTTGATAACGGAATGTTCTGTGACCAAATTTTGGTAGCAAATTGACCGCGCTATTTGATAAACTGGAATAAGATCACGTACAAACAACATAATAGTTGCATCATCATGACGTATGAGTCATATTTATCAACACATTAAATAATTTACATACTAGTTGTAACATATGGTCACTTGAAGCTGGCTGTCCCCAAAAATTGGAGATTAAACAAATTGCCATTTGGTGTTCCTAGAGAAAAATTAATGCGCCTAATATTATTTTAAAACCCTTACTACGAGATGTTTAGTAAGTTGGTTAAAACCAACTTTTTGATTCAAAACACTGAGCATGTGAGTGCTGCACTGTACTTGGAAAAGCCCTCTAATTATTTTTTCGAAGTTTATAAGCATTGTATATTCAGTATTATTATTTTTTTCATATAAAAGTCCCTCCGTGAAGACTTTTCCTCCGTGGAGACTTGTCTTTAAATGGAAAGAGGGAACTACTAGGAAAAAAAAATCCAGGAGAGCTAACCCTAATTCATTACAGGTTATTATACACCCAAATTTCTAGACAATAGTTATAATTTACAAAGCGGTGTGAGCCTATTTAAATTAGAGTAATTAAGCCTCTGAATTTGCAAGAGAAATTCGATTTTTAGGCATGTCTCTGCAGTAATATTGACATGTATTACAATGAGTGGTTATTACGATTATTTGTGATTTTCAACCAAACAAAAATTTTCCTGTTTTTATGTCGTCACACACACCCCACCCCTTAAAAAACAATATTGTTCTTCACTTGGCAGAGTCATTATCCAATTCCTGAATTACATAATACCATTTTTTTAAATTAATTCCAATTAATCAATCAATTACAAATCGAATGCTAATCAAACCCCATCTTCTTCCCACATCAAATATAATTTAATCCCTTCAATTGTTCCCCATCTCTTTGACTATTTTCTTTTTATTTTTTATTTTTCCTGAAAATAATTGACAGGCAAACAATGTTGGGGAATTAGGGCGACTCTAATTCAAGGATCGCAAGAACGAACAATTGCAGAAAATAAATAGGAGAAAGAAGAAAAAGAGAACCAAATTTTATACAGGTTCGTCTAAATTTGAGACTACGTCCTGTTTTCGCCTCCGCTTGCAGATTCCACTATGATTGAAAGATTACAGATTACAAGACAGTTTTCACACACTCACAAATGTGCTTACCAAAACTCTCTTCTATCTAACACCAATGGGAATTTTTTCTTCTCAAGGATGGAGCTCTCAAGAATTTTGCCTCTCAAAAATTAGGCCACTCACATTTTCACACACAACCCAACCTTAGCCATCTTGTGTCTTTATAACCAAGGAAGAGAAAAATAGCAACTAATGGGAAATCCTAATGGTTTCTCCTTTTTGGGGCGTTTGAGTTCGACTCTAACTCAAGTTTGGCAACAAGCCAGACTCCGGGCGCCGCGGCCCTCATTTGGGCGCCGCGGCGCTGGTTTGTTCTCAAACGGGCGCTGTGGCCTTTGGTTCGGGCGCCGCGGCGCTCTTTTTGGGCGCCGACGGCGCTGTGTCTCTGCCCCTCAGCGCAGCGCTGTTTTTTTTTTTTCTTTCTTTCTCCTTTGCTAGGTTGATTTGGCTCCTATATTGCAACAAACAAAGCACTGCCCACATTTTTAGCTATCAACATTCGTATCTAATTAAAAAATTCTAACTTTATCATGATGACACACAGAGATTATCAACTCAGTCATGTATACTCTATAAATTGTAGCCTGTTTGTAAAGTTAATTTTAATCAATTTTTAATTAATAATAGTATAAAGTCTCATATGTTATAGTATAAAGAGAAAAATTGCTACAGTGTAAAGGTTTACATGCTACAGTATTTACAGTTTTAACTAATAGTTCTAACCACAATACCAAACACAAATATTTAGTAGTTAGTGACCTATATCATTTTTTAATTATAAACAGTATAAAACTTTTATGTATTATAATAATAATAAAAATTATTATAATATAATATATTTACATATTATAATAAAAATAATTTTAACTTACTGTTTACACTGCCCTTACCAAGACCCCACTAATTCCCTTGCCAGTAGCTTGATTCCTAGCTACCAGTCAAAGGCGGCCAACAAGAGTTAATCGAGCTAAAAGTCAAACACCGGAGACAAAACTAATAATTAGCACTTTTGCTATTGGAATGACAAATTACATTGAAACAGCAAATCATCATATATAATATAATACATGATCACCAACAAAATTCGGTTGCTTATGTTGGAAGAAGGGTAGCTGAATAAATATACTGATGATGTCCATTTCATTGCCATTACAAATTTCCTACCTAGTGCCTAATAAATTTCTCCACTATGAGAAACCTTTTTTTTTGGTGACACCCCTTTTATAAAGCCCAACATTTAGTCCCTCTTTATCCCTCAAAAAGTTCCTAAACCAAAGGGAGAGCAAATATTATACATTATTATAAGTTAAAGTTAGGAGCAAAAGTTGTTCTCTCTGATTGAGTGGTGCAAACTACTTTTTAAGCATTGTTCACTTCAATTTTCAAATTAGGGTAAACTACCAAAGATGACTGTCTCCACTTTTGTCTCCACAGCCAAGAATAATGGCCGAGTCCTCATTGTCGGGGCCACCGGATTCATCGGCCAGTTCGTCGCTGACGCCAGCCTTCGTGCCGGTCGACCTACCTGCGCTCTAGTCCGGCCCAGCCCCGCCAATAATTACCCTTCCAACAAATCTACTATTCTCAAGGCTCTTCAAGACAAAGGAGCCACGCTTGTGCATGTAATATGTGTCAAGTATATATATAGATTTCATTTTCATTGAAAAAGTATATATATAGTTTTCATGTTTTTTTTTTTTTTTTTTTTCTCTAAAAGGGTTTGATTAGTGAGAAAGAAACGATGGAGAATATACTGAGAGAGCATGAAATTGACGTGGTTATATCTGCTGTGGGCGGGGCAAACATCTTGGACCAGCTTATACTTGTTGATGCCATGAAAAATGTTGGAACAGTTAAGGTATGATAACAATAAACATCAGTGCTACTATTGATACATTTTAGACCAAACAGGAATGCTTTTTATGTACGTCAAAAAACCGTCGTCTAATCCACCATATAGATAAGGCTTTCTATATCATAATTTTTATGTGGACATTTGTCTATGGTTTTTATTGATTTTTTTTTTTTTTTACTGTCTGATCTAATAATTGTAGTAGCTTAGCATAATTACATATATGTGAAGCAAAAAACTTTTTTAGTTTTGTTTTTGTTTTTATTTTTATGTTTTGGTTTGTAGAGATTTTTGCCGTCGGAGTTTGGGCACGACGTGGACAGAGCGGACCCGGTGGAGCCGGGACTTACAATGTACAAAGAAAAGAGGAAGGTGAGGAGGGCAGTGGAGGAATCTGGTGTGCCTTACACCTACATTTGCTGCAACTCCATTGCATCTTGGCCCTACTTTGACAACACTCATCCTTCTGAGGTTCTTCCACCCTTGGATCGCTTTCAAATCTACGGTGATGGCACCGTCAAAGGTATGTCACACCAAACCATCAACATTGATCTATGACTCTTTCTTTCTGGGAGCTCCCTTAATGGTTTTTAAATCTATTTAAATATCCTTTTTTTTTCTAAACAATTATAACAATATTAAAAAAGTAAATAAAATTGACAAAATAGTGTATTTTTTTTTAGGATTCCCCTCATGTAATCTTATTTTATTTTTCCCAAAAAAACATCTTACCATACAAATTAAAATATTATATCGAACATGACATTTTAATTAATGTTACAAGAAATTCTAGTTGATATATAAGGTGGCATTTTAACGTCTTAACTTGAATACCTAATTTTGAAATATTCAAATTTAGGTCCTTAAATTTAACAAATTACTCCATGCGTAGGCCTTTCCCTTAAATTTTCTGTTAACCCCTTCATTTCTTTTGAGACCCTTCATTCTTAAATAAAAAAGAAAAAAAAATTTCTTCTTCACCAGGTGCTATTATTTGTTCACAACTAATCCTAAAATTTTATAATGCCATAATTGAGAGCGCGCACCACGTGAAGGTCGCTGGTGTTATTCTATAATACCATGAAAGAAGTGATCAGGTTAAGGGACGCAGTGATGATTTCTTAAAATTTATTGACGTATGTGTCATTTGTCACGTTTTGTGTAATTCGCAAGCACATAATACAATGTTTGACATAATAGTTAAAATCGTTTATTAGAATAGTAAATATTGTAATATATGAAAATTTTATATTATAACAATTTTTTTATTTTTTTATTATAATATATAAAAATTTTATATTATTTTTAACTAAAAAATTAGTTGAAACTAACTAATATCAAATAAACTAGAGATGTAATTTTGCGTAGTACAACATAGCATCCACAAATTAGATTGTCAGAATTTAATGAATTTAGCTGATGACATTTTTCCTAGAATAATTTTGTTTTAATATTTATAAATTTTTAGAAACAGTTTGCTTGAGGGTCCGGAGCCACCCAAATGCAAAAGCAAGCCGGCGATATAACAGTACTATTTGGCCGAAAAGAGTACGGCCTTATCAAACACAAATTAATAGGGCCCACCTGTGGAACACAGCAGACAAACAACATACTTCCCAGTCAAAACGAATGTTGTAATCTTTTGTTTTTGTCTTTGTTTTTTGTTTTATAACTCAAACTAGCTGGAATCCAGACCTACGTTAATTCAATCATTTAGGGTGTTTAGTAATCTTAATTAAAATATATATTTTAATAATAAATAGTATAAAATTTTTATATATTATACAATAAAATAAAAATAAACTATAATATAAAACTCACATATGCTTAGATTTTTATAGTTTAAATTTTAAGTTTTAAATCTTCTCGTAAACACTTAAATTGTTTGTGAAAATTTTAACAATATAAAATGATATCAAAATACTTTTTTAAGAATTCATGGGTTTCACAAAGGATACTCTTATTTAGTCCTATTAGGATATAACATCATTAGACACAGACTGGTGGGTTCTAACCTACGTGGGTATGAAAAATACGTCTTTTTTATAAATTATAACAGCTGGCATGGAATGTTTGTTCCTCTTCAAGAACTTCAGTTGACATATAAAAAAAAAAAACTCGTTGGTTCATCTTCAAAGTCTTCTATTATACTTTTCCCCCCACCATTAATTAAGGATTTTGGAATTTGAAAATGCCATGAACAGCTTACTTTGTTGCTGGCGTGGACATTGGGAGGATAACAATGAAGACAGTGGACGACGTCCGAGCCATCAACAAGAATGTTCATTTCCGACCATCATGCAATTTTTACAATATAAATGAGCTGGCTTCACTTTGGGAGAGAAAGATTGGTAGAACTCTTCCAAGGGTTACCATTACTGAAAATGACCTACTTGCTGCAGCTGCAGGTGTCCCATTCTCACCCTATCATAACTAATTTACGACTTATATTTACCGCTAGCTCTTGAAGATATGCATTTGTCTCACATTGCCATGTACATTTACTTTTAAAGGTCTATCTGTTATGTTTTTTATAAAATATAATTTTGACCGAGTGAGAGTCTTAAAATAGATTATTTTTTTAAAATCGATTTTTTAAACTTTCTTTTCATAGTTTTTACGTCAGTTATTTTGTGAGGGTATTTTAATAATTTTAGCTAAAAATTGAGCTTACGTTGACTATTCCATTGGTATCTAGATGGAAGTTTTCAATTAGATTATATTTACTCAGATTTTTTAGTTTGAACATAAAATTATCAAAACTAAAAGATCAGGAGCCAATTTAATACTTGATATTTAGGAACCAATAATGCCAATCACCCAAAAACAAGAATATATATTTAAAAAATTGTTCTTTTATGGTGCTTAATGTGAATTTTTCTAATGGATATATTCATATATAGATAAGACATTTGAGAGTGATGCAACTATTTCAAGCAAATTAATGCATGTAATTTTATTTTATTTTTTATTTTTTGGGATGTGCAGAGAATTGCATCCCAGAAAGTATCGTGGCATCATTCACCCACGACATCTTCATCAAAGGGTGTCAGATAAACTTTTCCATTGATGCCCCTAGTGATGTTGAAGTGGGAGATCTCTACCCAGATGAAACTTTCAGGACTTTGGACGAGTGCTTCACTGACTTCCTCATGAAGCTGGAAAACAACCCTACCAATGAACTTCAAGTTTCTGCCAAAAATCATGTGGTTGAACACATCCAAATTGCTGCGACCTGTGCTTGACCATCTCAAAAGATGTCTATTGTTCTATTCTGTTCACTTTAAAAATAATAATAATAATAATAAAAAGAAAGAAAAGAACAATAAACTATCAAATTAGTGCTTTAATTTTAATTATTAGAGGTGTCAAATCATGTTTAGTGTACTATTTCTGTTCGTATTAATCAATGCCAAGGAATAAGGTGTTACGTTTTAGTTTCAAAAGTCTTTGAGGTTAAGAAGCCAAGGAGTTTGTATTGCAATTCAAAGTGATGAACCAATTACTACCATTATTTGCAATCCTATGAGTGCAATTCATTACTATAATAACGTATCTTTTTTCCTGATCCATTATCATTTAGTAGTGACATCTGTTTAATGTGATTTTAGACTTAATGTGATTTTGGACTTGCAATTGCAAAAATAATCCCTTAGAATTAAAGAATGGACCGTTTAGTATTGTTTTTAAAATAGATAAAAATATTTTTATTTTAGAAGATAGAGAATTTTTTGAGAATTATGTTGAGAGTATTTTTAAAGTTTTTGCCTCAAAAAACATACAAAATATTTTTAAAATTTTTGAGAACAAAAGCAAACGGGATACCTGCAGTTGATTATTTTTTTTAACTTGACTTTCTCTGATAAAAAAATTGCAACTTGCATCTTCAACTATTAAAAAGTCGTATATTTGGCCCCTTTTCTGACAAAAAAAAATTCAGGTACTTGACAAAATCATCTATGTGACCAAATTAAAAGATTGTTCTTTCCCTGGTTAAATTTGTTTAAATTAATTTTATTCAATTTGTCTAAAATACCCATCATTAATCAGGCATACGATTTAGTGACTCAATGGTTCATGGTCCGTTTGGTTCATGGTCCAGCAATGCTCAGGACCAAAAAACAAAAATCAAACGCAAAACAAAACAAAACAAAACAAAAAAACAGGAAGAAAAAATTACACAAAATCCGTTGAAAAGAAAATGTCAATAAAACAAAGAACTACAAATTACACCATTGTAACTGGATTCCATGGCAGTGTATTTACAATTCCTTGACAACACTTGGTTTATCAACAATAAATGATTAAAAAGTGTTTCTTAGCCTCTCAGTGCTTGCTTCATCTAAAATCACAAGCAATTATGTAAAGAGAGAAAAGAAGAAGAGTAAAAGTTGAAGAAGTCTATTCCCGGCCTTGAATCAACAAGTTAGAAAACTACACATCATATACGGGCAGTCGCTCTTCAATCGCAACGCGGCATATAGGGCATTTTTTGCACTTCTCACCGCATGTTCTGAGATGCACCAAAACAAACACATGAAACAAACTATTAGGTTGTGTTAAAACCTGTAAATAGGCAAAGAAAGTACTATTATAATTCTTGAGTCCACGTTCTACTGTTTTGTGTGATAAAAGTCCTGAAGAATGAGTTTTCAATGAATATGTTATGCTGTCCCAAATCAATTATTACGCGAAAAGGCCTAAGCTACTAATTATGAGGAGATAATAAGAAAGTTAAGACGGAATTAGTGTTGCAATAAAAGGGTAAATCAATTTACCTGCAAAGAACATGATGCCTGCAAGGAAGCAGAACTATGTTAATCTGCTCTTCAAAGCATACTCTACAAAGGATCTTTTCCTGAGTTGCATCAGATCAAAACGTTAGCAAAAAGATCGACTTTAACGCATAAACACAAAATTCTAGCCAAAGTTTACAAATATTACATTCTGAAGTCTTTCACACTCCTGCTGGCTAAATTTTGTAATTTCTGTTTGCTCACTAAGCGCAGCTTGTAATCTCCAAATCTGCAGACAACAGAATAAAACATGCTAGGCGAGTGAATAATCAATACCATATAACACAATTCTATATGCCACTGAATTAGGGACAAAAAATTAATTGAAACGTAGCCCAGTAGGGAAAAAAATAAGGAAATAATTGTACCTCATCAACAAGATCTGCTTTAGGCATTTTCTTCACAACATCCGGTGAGAAAGTGTCATATCTGAATAGCAAGGATGGAAGGAAAAATATACAATGCATCAACATCCTTGTGTTATTTTGCAATGAAACTTGATTTTTGATTCAATGGAACATCAGACTATTGTAGAAAAGAACACAACGATGCGTCCACTTAAAAGCTCAAAATACACAAATCACAAAAAAGCAACAGAAACTTCCAGGTAATTATTGCAAACAGAAGGTAGGTACCGCACTCAACTTCAACTTTGCAGATCATAGTTTTTGTTGCCTAATCTAAATGCATTTCTTCTCAATAAGCATCTAAAGAACACAACCAATTAAGGCTCCTCGAAACTCAACAGAGATACAAATTTAATTAGTTTATAAAAGTGAGCAGCCTCGCAGAAGAAAAATAGCATAAATGATCATCCATTGTACAAAGGAACCAGATAATAGGAAAGAAGTTACAGACCCGGATGTCCCCACACTATACAGTCTAGCTTGTTCCTCCCGACTTCCTTCATCGATTGACCACCAACCCAGCAATCTGTTATCAGAATGAACATAAACAATGAAAAATCAAAGCCATATGGTATGTTGTGCACAAAATGAACCATTTACCTCGAACCACGATGCAAGAAGCCGAAAGAATCTTGAACTTTTGATGCTATGGAAAAGTATCTTGCAGAACCAGGTCTGCCGTATCTTCCAGAGCCACGAGTACGTACTAGAATAACAATTTTTTCCACAAGTCTATATGCAGCAAATGCAACGCCTGCTCCTTGCAACAAAAGAAGAGGAGAAAATACAACAGGAATCGAGAGATGTGTGGCCCCAGACGGTGTTCCCTGAAATGTACTTGAAATATAAACTAAGAAACCTTCCAGTAGCAGCCAAAAATCACACTTTCCATAACATATTCTATTCTAAAGTACCTCTAAGTACATAAAGAGCAGGATCTGGAAAATAATCAGAGGTACTTTCATAATATGCCCACCAATATCCTGTAAGTCACATAAGCCACTATTGTTCTGGTCTTCCTCAGAAGAAATTACTAAACCTCTATTCCAGTCAAGATATCTCATAGTGATCGAAGGTGTGGTGGGTTCTGTGATGTGAGAATGCCTATGGATTGATGGATTATACCACTTAGTACAAACAAGAAATGCAAAACCCTCTGCAATTCTGTGGGGGAAAAAATCATTGATAAGTTTTAACAGGTAACGACATGATAAAAAATGATAATAAAAACTCACAGTTCTGTTGACACAAATTATTCTTTACCCGAAGTTAATAAATAAGTCCCACCAGCCTAAAGCAGCTACATCACCTGCATGTCATCGTAAAGAAATATATAATTCAACCGAATAATGCTTCCTAACTGTTGCACAGCTTCAGGCCAAAAATAACAAAATAATAAATTACAAGCAGGAGGCGTTACAACCATTGACATATCAATTGATCAAACCGTGCAGAGTTTATGTTGAGGCTAAAAGATGGAGACGAAACAAAACTAGATTACAAGTAATATAATTGATATCCTTTTGAGAAGTAAAGCAAAGTATATCAGCTGGCAAATAAAAACTCACCACAGATCTTTAGGAGAGTGAATACCGTTGCAGCAATGAAGAAGACCATAGATATTGAAACCCAAAAGTGCTAGAAACAAAGATTTGTAGTTAGTAACAAATCAGAAGAAGAAGAAAAGAATGAACAATAGCCATTATATCGTAGCAAATTGATTAAAAAAAAAAATGACCTTCATCTGATTTCAATTTTCCACTATTAACACGTTCTTCATCATGTTAAAATTTATAATCATAATCTCAACCGAGAAAGATACAGCAATGGGGCTCATTAACTCCAAGACTACTCATGATTAAGATCCTCCTCAAGATGTAATAAATAACAGAGCAAATGTTGCTTCAAATGCCTTTTTTTTTATCTCTTTCACAAAAACAGCATATGGAATGTGAGCAGAAGTTCCGCATAGTATATGGTCATATAAAGCTAATGAACATTGTGAAAAGATGATAAAAGGTGCCAATTAACTATAATCACTCACTTAGACCCTAAACGATAATAAATAACAGAGCAAATGTTGCTTCAAATGCCATTTTTTTGATCTCTTTCATAAAAACAGCATATGGAATGCGAGCAGAAGTTCCGCATAGTATATGGTCAAATAAAGCTAATGAACATTGTGAAAAGATGATAAAAGGTGCCAATTAACTATAATCACTCACTTAGACCCTAAACAATAAGGTCAAAAATGATTGAAACAATCAAGTGAATAATGACTGCATTAAGAAATATATGTTTCCAAATAAATCCTTCAACCAATGATCTAATGGTAATAATTGCAAACTTACAGGAAGAGTCTCCCATATCACATCATCGCTCATGGCTTCCTCATCTCCGGGCATTAACGCCCTACACATCCTATATTTAAGACATATCGATTACTAGAGTTCAAAGTGGAGATGAATTGAATTTTTGTGGAAAAAAACACTTAAGTGGTGATTTTATTACGTGTTAATTTAATCTCATTGATCATTAAAACAGATCCTATTCTGCTTTGTAGAGTTGATTAATCTACGATCGCAAGAACACCAATATCTATTAAATAGATACTTCAATGTAATGAAAAAGAACGTACAAATAAGGAAAATGAAAAAGAAAGAAAGAAAGAACGTACCTGATATTATCAACCAAAATTGCTGATTCAAAAGCTAACAAGGGCATAAAGACAATCTTCAACGTGATACCTGCAGCAAATTAAAGTTCACCAAGCAACAAAAAATAAGGACTGAAATTTGAAAGAACATAAAGGAACATATATATATATATATATATATATGAAATCGTGTTGAGGCAACACTCAATGATGTTCATAAACGTACCAGAATGAAGAGATAAAATTTATTGACATAACAAAAAAATTCAACGTCTAGTGCATAAGAGAGCAAGTCGACCATAATTGCTACATCCTCGAAAATTTGATTTTATGAAAGATGACAAAATATTGTTTACTCCAATAGGATCAAACAGTTATTGTCAATAAGAAAATACTTGCCTATGCCATAACTGCTATCAAGATAGAGACAAAGAAGAATTTCGAAAGCAACAAGCAATGGAGTTGCCATGACAGCATGAAAAGGTGCCCACTGCACAACAGAAAGAAATGTTTTCATCATGCGTCACTATGACAAGAAAATCTGATTTCAGAATGTCTATCCTCGTCTCATGCAAGAAAAATAGTATATCTGACATAAGATGGAAATCATTCTCATACATGGCGGTCATAAGGCAGAGCTGGAGCAGGTAAGGAGAATCTGCCTCGCGCAACAACTGCGTGAAAAACCCACATAGGAGAAAACACTATCCTGTAAAACAAGGAAAGAAAACATTCAACACTAAATCAAAAGAATAGGGTGCTCATAATAATAATAAAGGAAACAACAGAAAACATTAAAAAAAAAAAAAAAAAAAAACAAACAAACAAGTCCACACAGGATTCTAGGATATAAATATCTCCAAACTTCAATTGCTCTACAACCATTTTTTTCTCCCTTTCAACTGCAGACCTTTAAGAAATATAATGAAAAGACTTTGAAACATTTTTTTTTTAAAAAAAAAGGTAGCATTTTTACCGGAGTTTATGCTTGACAATGCATGTATTAATTTAGAATTATCTTGCACAATATAACTGGCAAACTTCAAGCACAGCAGACCCTTGCCAATGAATTCACGTTAACCAAAAAAAAAAACTTCTTTTTTATTTTTTATTTTTTATTTTTAGTTTTGAGCCAGCTTTAAGACTAGAAGAACAGTCAACACTTCTTAACAAGCTCAAAGGAAAGAAGCACAGTGTTAACAACAGGAGGAAAGCCCAGAACTCTTATTTAAGCAGAGGCCACAATCTATTTTTCCCCCTTTTTTTCCTTCAAAAACAGGGGAATTTTAAAACCCAGTAATTAAAACACCTAAAATATAATAAATTGAGCATATAAAGTCATAGGTCCAATAATAATTTGCAGAAAGAAATGCCATAAAAACACAATAAGGGCTCAAAATTATCGGTCCAAATGTTCAATATAGCTCCTAATATCTCCCTCAAATTTTCTGGGCAACCAAACAGAGCCAAAAACAAGAAAGAAAAAAAAGGAAATTACGAACCACCAAGGATAGCGAACGGATCGGTGGAGCTTCAGGACGAGCAAGATCGTGAAGGAGAAGAGCAAGCCATGGGCGACCAACGCGTGAAGAGATTTCGCCACGCGCCTCCACGTCATCACTCTCCTGTGGACCAACATTATCTCTGAAGAAGAAACTCAAAACAAAAAAAGGATGGAGCAGACTTTCTCTCTCCTCTTTCTCTCTCTGCTCAGTTGCTGAAACTACAAGAAAGAAAGAGCATATTACACGCGAAAAAGGGTCGTCGGTGGTTTCGAGGAGAAGGACACGATCTCTCTCTCTCTCTCGATTTACAGAAGAAGCGTTTTTCTTTCTCCTGCCTGTTTTGGCAATAACTTCGCCTTCGCGAAATCGGAACAAGACATTTTCTTTAGCGGATTCCTCACAAATATTGACGGAAATAACCTCGAGTTTCGGTGTAAACGACAAATGAATATGGGTTCTCTGAGTGCGTTTCGATTGAAATAAAGGGTAAAATGGGAAGAATAAAAAAGAAAATGAAAGTATTTTGTCTTTACCCCACCAATCAAATTGTTATATCAATTTATTAATTATTTCAGAAGAGATATTTTTATCCATTTTGGAAGTTAGATAATTTTTTTCCATTTTAGTACGAAGATGATAATTATTGATCAATTCAGATTTCAAAAGAGAAAACAATTATTGGGAAAAAAAACAGTTATTAATTAATAAAACTAACAGCGAAGGTACTTGGAAGACTTATGTTTGGATAATTATTGACCCATAAAACAACCGGTACGGCAATTTGATGATAACATTCTCTCTTTTTTTTCTCTTACTTTTTGTCTTGCTAATAAGGTATTATTATAATTTGTCACCTTCTTTTAAGTTAAGAATTGAATTTTTTTTTAATTTCTAGTCTTTTTTTAATCCTAATTTTTGAAAAAAAAACATTAATTTGACCTCTTTTAATTTGAAACTTTTTTTTCTTTGTTCAGAACATAGAACTCATATGACTATGAAAATGTGACATTGGAGGAAAATATTGATAGGATAAGTTTTGAATCTTTCTTCAATTTATTGTTAGTATAATTAGATAGCAATTTGATATAGTAGGATTTATTGTTATTTAAAACGATTTTGAAAAGATAGAAGAATAAAGGTTGTGAGGCCTTTGTGGATAAAAGTGTGACTGTAATCATAGAAGAATTTTGGTATGGTTACATTTATTGTTATTTTAAACGATTTTGAAGGTATAGAAGAATAAGATGACTTAACAACCCGTAGTTAAAAGGCTTTTTTTTTTTTTAATGGAATAGTTAAAAGACTTTTGTGGATAAAAGTTGTGATTTTTTTTATTGCTAAAAACCGTAAATATGAGAATTTTGTTTACACGGTCATTTTACATGTTTTTTTCAAAATATAAAAACCACAAATCTACATACTCCACTAAAAGTTAAGAACTGAAAATGTTTTTTCTTTAAATTAATTTGCAAACTCAAATTAATTCTTATTTGATTATGTAACTCTATGATTACTTTACTAAAAGACTGACACAAAATTTTTAAATTATATACCAGTTACGAAAGTGCTCTAAATACCATTAGTTCATTGATATGTCATTATATATATCTATAACTGATTTATGGCTAAGTTTCATTTTACCTTTTATATTATTTTATACTTGTAACTCCCTCTTATGTCACCTCGAACAATTTCTACTTATTAAACCTAATAAATAGAAAATCATAAATTCCTTTTACTAAATGACCTCAATATTTATAATATTATCTTAGTTCCGAATAACACTTTAAAAAGATATCATTGAATTTTTATAATAAACTATGGATTTTATATTTATAGATAACGCTTTCATCTTTGTAAATTATATCTCTAATATATTGAGGTATAAAAATGAGTCTTGCCTTTTGATATGTTAATGGGTATAACTCATAAATATGAAGTCATTTATTCACTCAAAACGATCACATAAGTAGTCAACATTAGTAATTTTTATTTAAACAAATATGAAATTATTACACAACTTGAGTTTAGATAGTGAAAGGATGATTAGTGTTCAAGAAAATTATTTTGACAATCAATCGTGGACGTGGCTATTTTCATCTATTTAGACGAAATTTACAAGAAAGGAGGTTTGTTATTTATCACAATTTCATAGTTTGAGAAATACTGCATCATTTTTTATAATTTCTTGATGGCTAATTTTGTACAAAAGCTCAAGCCTATCGTTCTCATCTTGCAGTGCTACTAGGCTTGCTCCATGGACTCAGGTCATGCTTCGAGAATTTATGTGGTTGTAGTTTGGTAAGCCATGAGTAGTTAAACGGGCTTATTTGTTCAAGTTCAATCCGATTTTAAATCCTAGTTGGAGGATTTTAGAATTAATTGAGTTAGAATAAATAGGTGATGGAGAAAACAACCCAAAAATCCTCCTTTTTGCCTCAAAAATAGCCAAAAAGCTTTTTATTTTGCCTTGAAATAGCACAAGATATCAAAACCCAAGCCTAAAATCCTTTCCTTAGAATAGACATGCCTCCTAGAGCGCCTAGTGCATGCCTTTGGGAGCACACCTCCAAGAAAGCCCTCTGTGTTGATAAAGCCTTTGTTCGAAGTAGCAGACCTACCACCAGAGGTGTCATGCATATGCCTCCATGAGTGCTTCCCTCTTGCATTTTCAAAGACGCTCTAATCGAGTGTCAAATGTCTCATACTTAGCAAAAATGGTGAGACCTTGCACCGAACAAGGTCTCATGTGCTTCAAGCCTCCGAAACTAGAGAGATAATCTTAGTCAAACTTCCTTTAGAGCTGCGTACCTTGAGGAGGGTCTAAGAATTAAAGCGACATTGGGAATTCACCTTAATTGCATACCATTTATGGTCAACCTGATATTCAAATAAGAAAAGTCCCTGATGCATTTGCTTTGTAGGGAATACAATGCTTCATGCGCTCTTAGATCATAATGGTGCTACTCTCGAAACAAACCACTAGAGCTCACCAATTTCTCCTATAAATTCCCCCCACCTTCACCATTCAAAGGAGGGATTTTGAGAGGCACATACCTATTTATTTTATGCTATTTTTGCTTTCAAGAAGTTCTAAAAGTCTTCCTTTTTTTCCAATTTTGAGCTCTTTGAACTTGGAATTTTTTGGAGAGATCCTTTGGGTCTCTGCTCCTAGAGATCAAGACCCTCTACCAAGGGCCCTTTAGCCTTTTCTGAGTTCTGCAAGAATGTTTCCCAAAACATTTAGTAATTCTACCAAAGTCTCTCATGACCTTAGATGCCTCTAAATCCTTAGCTTTATTTTTCAATAATCCAAACCCATTGGTGACGACTTGTAATGCGCTTTCGAAGCACGCCTTCGGAAAAGCTGAAAAGATCCCAATACTTTGTCATTTCTGTTAGATATGTATGCTCTAAAGAGTAAAAATATAATAACTTTTTGGAGACATTTTTATCAATAAAGAATTTATTCATTGTTAATATACCAAATCTTGTCTTCTTTACATTTATATTTGTTAAATGTATGTTAAGCAAACAGTGGTCTAAGACTATCGGTTTAAACCTTTAAGAATTAGGCATATGATGGACAGATTATGCGGAAGACACGATTCTTAAGGTGATGGTTTAAATCATGAGATCCGCAATCGAGAGAATAAAGTTGGGCGCTTTATTCATGTAAAGATTGTTATGTTGTCTATATTCCTAATGGAAGATGGTTTGTCTTGACCATCGGAGGTAGACTCCGTGAATAAAAACATTAGCACATTGTCATAGGTGACGATGTGTTGGATCGGGTCATAAAGTGAATTGATTTGGATTAATAATTCTGTTTCGGCAAATCAATTCACTTTAACAATCATTTGGATTGTATCTTAATCCTAAGATGAATAGTGGGCCCGTTGTCTTGACTTATGTCTTTTGATGTACCAAAAGGTGACACCCACATCTTAATAATGGTATGCATGCCGGTATGTTGGAGGCATGATTTTTAATAGCGTAGACTTATTATTCATAGATATGGAATCCATAGCTCCTCTTTAGGAGTAGTGATATCATCTTATATGCGTTATCTTGTAATTGAAAAACTAGAGCACTCAACCATTTGGATACATAGGTGTAATCGAATGGTATAATGTCTTTGGATGGTAAGTTTTTCGATAGTGAGATAATGGAACGTAAGATAAAAATAATCGGGAAGGTAAGACAAAACTTGTCCTTAAGCCGATTATGGATGTGACACCCGTTATTCCCCTAAGGGTATTAAGGTAATTAGATTAATTTTTAGTATATATATATAAAAAAAAAAAAAAAAATCAGAAAATATCACAAAACTCGAGACTTTCTCTCTCCTCTTTCTCTCTCTAGAATTTTCTCTCTCCCCTCAAATATCGTCTGAGATTTCGACATCCGTTTTCGACACCTCCCACACCAATGGGAAGCTCTCGTCAAGACGAGTCCAACGGTGTGCCGAGCAGCCCAAAACACTGCCGGAGGAGGACACACGCGCCGGTTGAAGCCGCCGAAACACAGTACTTTTCCAACGTGATTTCTTCACCGTCCGAGCACCGATCAACACGATCTTGGTGTCTATAGACTCAGCTCAATGAGTAGAACAAAATGCAGCAGGTGATGCCCCTCGATTTTGGCCGGAGAAGCCTCGTCGGAGTCGCTTCTTGCCGCCGTTGCACCACCCTCGATCCCGCCGCCTCCGACGACGGTAATCGACACCGCCCCCACCGTTCGACTCAGACGGCGACGAGGAGTGAGAAGCGCCTTCCAATTTCACGCCACAGCCGCCGCCCACCGGAGTTTGAAGACCGACGCCGTCCACCGCCGCAGCAACCACCGTCGCCACCGTTACCGACCTTCTTCCCCAAAATTGACTGAGGCAAAACACTCAGTGATGCACGGTGAAGCTTTCCCAACCCTCAATTTCATGAGAACTCCGCCGGAGGACCACGATCGGCCTCCGCCTTTGTGCGCCGCCGTGAGGAGCTTCGGGCTGCCGTTCTACGCAGCGGTGTGGTGCACCACCGCCACCAACATGCTCAGACAACCACGGAGAAGGAAATGCCCAAGCCAATTTGGGCCAAACGCTGGCGAAGATCCACCGCCCGAGCCACCGGTTTTGGCCGAGGATCCGCTCTTCGATTTGTGCTGATGGAGGCAAAATTGAATGAAATTGACGTCACCATTGAACTCAGAAGGGTCGACTTAGGGGGGGTAGGCTCGAGCTCAGCCCTCAACGGAGCCAACCGCCGCCGGTCAACGGCCGGTCAACGCCGGTCAACGGCCAGTCAAAGGCCAAAATGGGATTTTGTGATCCGGACCTCCAATCGAAGATCCGAGACCGCCTCCTGACTCGTTTCGATGCTCTGGATGCAATGGTGACCTCCGTTCGAGCAAATTCCACTCCGATGAAAATCATCTGGTACCGACTGCACGCGAATCGAGGCGATTCAAACAGCAGTATCGGAGTCCAGAATGACGTTTTCAAGAATGTATGATCTTCAGGAAGCATTCCTAGCCATTCATAGTCGCTCGAGGAGCACTACAGAGGATGCTTCGTAGATACAGCGAGATACAACTGGATCTGTTTTGCTTGGAGTTCAAGATCAAGGGAGTATGGAGCTAACGTTAATTGATTCCAGGATTAAGAGACTGTTGATAAGCTTGAAAGGTAGGGATTCTATTACTCATCTTTTGTGAGGTTTTTATAGAATTAAAATTGATTATTTTGCTGCAATATATATATATATCTATGTTGAACTGATATTATATGTGTATCACATATGAAACTATGACATGGACTCGTCTTGTATTGTACGGCGAGGAACATAATGAATTGACACATGTTATAAATTGAGAAGCATGGTTAGAAAAATTAACTCTATTAATAATGATTTAATATAGAGAAATTGTGAGACATGAAAAGGGCGACGGTTACGTCCTTGGGCATGAATACCCTAAAAGGTAAAATAGGGGGAAGGTGATGACGCTTCCTTGGGTTGAAAGTCCCAGAATACACTGTACAGGAATTGATTTGGTGAGGACTCGGGGCTTGATGTCCCCTCACCGGAACACCCTTGGAATGTTTATAGGGTGATCAAGTGCGCCCATTTGGGTTTCGATGAGTTGAGTGATACTCAATTTAACATGGATACCTAGGAACAATGATGATTGGTAATATTTGTATAAATGTGTAATTATGACACTTGGTAATGATTAACTACGGTATCCATAAGATGTGATCATAATAAACCTCATAATCTGGAATATGATGTGACTTACTAACCATGCAGATTTTAATGTGGTAATGATAAAAACCTAAAGGTGAGTAATGGCTTTCTCTACTGAGCATAGTGTTGCTCATACCCTTATGTTTATATCTTTTCAGGACTCACTAAGTGTGAGGTGGCTACGAGAAATATAGTTGAGGAAGTGATGTAACTATATTACATTGGGACTGCTTCAATCGTTGAGAATGTTCTTCATGATAATGTAAGCATCAATTGTTACTTTCTGTGACTGTATTACAATGTGTTGAGGGTTAAAATGATGATGACAACAGTTTATATTATTAAATTTAAGGTGCTACATTAAAACTGTGGTTTATTTATCGTTTATATTTTTATTTTTGAGTTGAGAGTTTTCATTTAAGTCCCGGGCAAATTTTATTTTTTAAGGTTTTACTTTTATTATTTATTTTTATTTTATCTCATTAAAAACTGTTAACCCCCATATAGGGGCGTTACAATGGATAATCATATGGGGATACGATACACTATGATATGTCATGGAGACTTAGCTATACGGGCTTCGTAATTCTATGTAGTTCGAGAGTACAGCTCCAAGCTTTTAGTGGAGTAGTGTTGGAGTTGATAATTATGAAATGTATATCTAGGATATTGGGTTTCGTAATTATCAAGAGCTTGAACTATATAGGTCCATTTGGTCCCCTTTGCTAGCTCACAACATCCTGTAACGATACGGCGTGCTTTTCTAATAATTGGTGACTTATGTCGGATTTATCAGATTGGTTAAAATTTGGAAGAATCAAATAATTCATGTCTGTTTATCGGTTGAATTGATTTTGTGATAAAATTAATTCAAGATAAACTTGTTGAATTATTAGGATCGGATAATTCTTGTCTGTTTATCGGTTGATTTAATTTTTGGATAAAGTAGATCAAGATAAACTTGTAGAATTATTGAGAATTTATTTATTTTTTTAGAGATTATCTAGATAAAGTTGTTTTGATCAAATAACTTCTCTATTGGGTTATTTGAATTAAAACTGAAACTTTATCCTATAGAATCTCGAGTGAAAAATAAAAGATTTACGAAGATATTTATTCAGTAGTTCGGCCTGCCTATCTACGTCTTCGGCCTGCCGATGAGCGAAGGATAAGATCACCCGTTTTTACGCAGATTTTATCAGATATTGATTCGAATTTGATTCTGATCTGAAATTTTGAGACCTAATCTGATAAGGACTGACCCTAGACCCAACTTCTATAAATAGAGGGTAGGTCACATGAGTTATTTAGATCAATTGAGAGATTAAGAGTGATACTCTGCTGGTGAGAATTTGAAAATTCCCTGAGAGCTTTTGTTCACAAATCACGAACACTTACTTTGGGTTCTCTCAATTGGTTGGAAGGAGAGTTACCTGGTGGAAGAGCTGTACATGTGAGCCTGATGAGACTGTAAAAGTGTATATTTTCTAAGGCTTAAATAATTTATTTATGCTTTTATTTCTCATTAAATCCTCTAATTAATAGCAATTTTGTATTAAACAATGTTTTTATGTCTTAGTGTGTAAATGTGTTTAAAAATGTATTTTTATTATGTTTTCATGTTAAATAATATTTTTGGTAATTTTTAGAGTCGTTTAGAGTCGTTTCGGTGTATTAAATATGTGTCTAGTTTGTAAATAGTTAAAGCCGTAAAAGTAATACGGTCATTTTATTTTGAGTTTTAGTGGGTTTGATAGTATGTTTTAAGTTTGTAAATATGTGCTACTATATTTTTAGTAATTTCTAAAAATATTTTCAAGTCATAAAAATCATATTTGTACTAAACCGAAAAAGACTGAAAATTTTATAAGTTCTTATCTATTTTTAATTAATTTTGTGTGTTTTATTGCTAAATAAATATTTTAATATTTTTATAAATATTATGTTTATAAAATAATTAATTTTAGTATGTTTGTGAATTTTAGATTTAAAATCTAGAGAAAAAACGGAGCAAAACGGCGTAAAAAGGGGCAAAATCAGACATCAAATGTATCAAAATATTAGAATTCATCTAAAGGGGACACGTGGCACGTTTTTGACCGTCGGATCAACTGACATAATGATCTCAGCAGTCGAACAGAGGGACACGTGTTATCGTGTCATCCGGTGCGTCAGCGAAATCTCGTAGTGCTGTATACGTGTCATTTTTTGATTGACGAGTGCATCACACACGCAGACAAACTGCAGACGCGTCAGAGAGCATCTCAGGTCGCATTGGATCTTGTGCGGTTGACTCCACATGCATCTGTCTTCCTAGCCGTTCGATCAGCTGACGGAGGCCAATCTGACGGCCTCGAATCTCGGTCCCACTGGTCCCACCTGGGCGCATTCTCGAGCACATTTGGAGTCGGTGGATCTGGTGATCAACGGTCACGATCAGTTCATTTTAGTATTGCCGATTGTCGTGTCACACAGAATTACAAAGGAAAATCTGCACACTCAGGATCGCGGATCAGCGTAGAAGAGGAAAAAATCAATATGATCCAAGTTTGTCAACGTTTCAATAGTAAAATAATAATAATTAAAAAGACAAATAGTGATTTTAAGCACCTATAAATACTGAGGCAATTGCCTCACTTTAGGCATCCCTTCGGGCCTTTGGCCCTCTTTACCCTTCTTTTCCTTTCTGCTGAGTTAGACTCAGCAGTATCTTCTTAGGTAAAAAAATAATAAAATAATGCTTAAATTAGTGTAGAGAGTCTGGTGAGGCAGAGAGATGATCTTGTATGCATAGTATTTTGGTATGGATTTTAACTCTATATCTGTTTTGTAATGCTTATATTTTGTGGAATAAATTATATCTTTATGTTTTTAATAATTATTATTAATGTTCTTATGCTGCCCAATTCTTGCATAAATTCAGTCATGCTTTCTTTATGTAATTTAATTGTGTTGCATAATTAATATTAATAATACTGAAGTCATGCTTGTTTATTAAGTTGAGTTTCTGCTGCATTATAGACATGAACTGACATAGTAAATGCTTGGTAATTCTTGATTTATTGTAGGCAAAAGATGGCATAGTGTATTCTTAGACCAATTAATAAGTCGAGGTGCTGCCAAAATTAACGCAATAATTTGTTCCATAAAAATATAAAAATTTTGATTTGTTATTATTTTTTCTATCTTAAAATTATGTTAATTATAATTGAGTGACAGCGGTTATAATTTTCATAATTAGTGTACCAAATCATCAGTGAGAGATGATTATTTTGCTATTTTTTTATAGGAAAACCCTTACTACATTATGACTTCCTATATTGCCGCTCTCGGTTGACCTATATAATTAGTAAAAAGTGCTTGCAATTAACGAGAAAAGATATAATAATCAAATGCTTTAGATAATTATTAATTAGAGGTAAAATTTCATACCAGTTGCGAAACATACAAAGGATTCTCAAAGCTTCACCACTTTAATTTTATGTTTTAAATTGTGAATAAAAAAAAATCACAAAAATATTTCTTTTACTTTTAAACTTTGCTCTGAAAAACCGCTTGCCTTTTTGAACGTTTATTTTTAACAATCTCTCAAGTTACAAATTTTCACCTCCCTGTGGATACAACAACTTTTCTATACTACAAACCTTTGCCGTTTAAAAAGAGAAACATTTTGGGGCGTTACCACAAATTTGACGCCGTTGCCAGGGAGGTGTCGTTGCTCTGTCAAATTGCTGAATTAAACGAAAAAACAGGTAAGTGATCTATCCTTATCCTTTGTGAATATTATTTTAATTATTTGCATTTTTAATTTGCGTGTTTATTATTAAAAAATTTAAAAAAATTAAAAAAAAACAAAAAAAATAAAAAAAAATAGACGGATGCTTTTCACTCACTACTTTATTCGTTTCCGATAAAGAAAAGCTTTGCATTCTGTCTTTTGTTTTGCAAGTTTGGGTAGTTGTAAAATTTATTGGATTATGTCAAAAAGGCTTATCGTTGGGATTCGATCGCACGACCATAAGGCTAACACCCTTGCCTAAGAAAGATAGGAATTCTAAGCGTGTCCGGTGTGACCCCCCCAAAAATCTGGGAATCCAATTAATTGAGCATTACTCAGCTTAAAAAATTTTCTTTAAAAAAAATTAAAAAATTAAAAAAATAAAAAAAAATTGAAAAAATAAAAATCAAGAATAAAAAAAAAATGTTTTGGGAAATTCATCGACATTTTGTTGTAAATTTTTCTCAACAACACTTGGAACCATTTTATAGTGCTTGGTAGAGATTTAAATATTTGCTAGATCAGTTCCCTCACTATGGTTTTTCTAGGGAATATCTTATAGAAATTTTCATATATAGGTTAAGTCTTGAAACAAGAGATTGGATAGAGAGAGGAGATGGTACAATCACTTTTTACCAATTATCTGTTAACGAAGCCTATTATATGTTAGAAGATATGGCCAAATATAATTATTGGAAATTGAATAGTTCTAGGAACAATTTATTTTGGGAGAACAATTCAAATTTTTTAGAACCTTGGCCTGAAAATCAACTAAAATTTTGGAGTCAAATTTTGAATTGCAAGAAACATATAGTGACCCAAATATGGTGAATCTAGAAGAAACCTTAGAAACATTGGAAGAAACTGTAAAAAAAATATATGAAAACTATGAGAAGAATAGAAATAGATAGGTTTGAAATATATCTTGATTCTATAAGTGAGGAAGAAATAGTTGTCCTAGTCATTGAAGAAGAAACTTTAGAACCCACCTATTTTGAGGAACAACTTTTAGGAGAGGAATGTAAGGAAGAGAATGAAGACTTAGCTATAGAACAGGAACAATTATATTCCTTAATCTTAGATTCTCAACCTCAGTTACCACAAGAATTCACCAAAGAAGATTTTTACTAAGATCTTATGTGGCCACCACCTCCTTCACTGTCTATAGCATTGTTTTTAAGGACCAACCAAGAATATAAAATGTGTCTAAGTTGCATGAGTTTAAATGTTTCAAATTCTGCCAATCTCGAGGGCATGCTTATACAAGACCCATATGTGGTGTCTTTCGACACTTACTATGGGAAGAAGCCGCTCTTTAACGACTGTCCACCAAAAGCAGAGTTGAAAAAAAGATTTGCTGAATTCAGAGGATCAAACGATGGAAAAACACTTTCAAAGTAATATCTTTACTTTCCCTTCTTTGTAATATCGTTTATAATATATTTTTTGTGTTGTTGTGTGCTATGTTGATTTTCTTTAAAAAAAAAAAGAAACTTGTTTTGAAAATTTAAAATGAAGGCTATTAATTAAATTTGTTCAGAATGGCTGAGTTAAGGAGTTAAATTATTTTCTCTCGAGACGCATTCTAATAAATTTAATTTTGTAAATGCAATTGGTTTGGATTTTCAAATAAATTTCAACAAAAAAAATGTGTATTTATTTTAGTTTTTGTTTGTTAAGTTGCTACAGATCATCTCTGCAGCTGTGTTGATTTAGGTAATATTTTTGCTGCTCTCACTATTCTTTTATACATTTAGGATAATGTACATTCTAGATTGGGAGGAGAGGGTTATGCTTAAAAATTGTGCTTCAATGTTGTGCTGTGCCAAAAATTTTTCGATTTTGCCCAAATTTTTTTATTTTGCTCTAGATTCTTGTACATTTTTCATTTTTGTGTGTTAATTTTTTTTGGGTCATAAAATTAAAAGAAAATTTTTAAAAAAATGTTTTGTAAATATTAGTTTCTTAGTAATTAATGTGTTATTATTTTGTTTTGATTTCTGAATTTCATATTAATGTAATATTATTTTTCTATTCTTTAGATTATCTAATTTTATGGACTCTCAAAACTTTGGTTTTATTTAACATTTCTAAGTGTTTATTTTTCTAAGTGTTTGAAAGCCATTCTTTTCACACATACACTATAATGCTTAATTGTGGTAGTAAGTCAAAGCTATGAACATTTGAGTTTTGTTTTTTTGTGAAGATGAACAATTGATGGCAGTAACATTTTAAAATTAAATAACTAAATAAAAAATAAAAAAATAAATGAAAAAAAAGAAGAATAAAAAGAAAAAATAATAAATTGTAAATAAATAAAGTGTGTAATTATATAAATTAATGAATAAATTTGGATAAGTTTGGTTTCGTATCCTCTTTAACTCGAGTAAGTAAGTTCTAAGGGGTGCTTCAACACCTAATACCTTAGACCAACTGGTCTAGGAGTTACTAACCCAAAGTTCGTTAAATGAGTTATGGAAAAAGCTTAAGGGAACTAAGCATTGCACTATCCATAATTGTAAAGTCTGTAAATATTTCTATTTTTATGTTTTTACTCTTTAATTGTTCCAAATCAATAATTTGAAGTGTTGCTGCCTGCATGAGTGATTTGAAGCAAAATATCATAACAATATTATTCCTAGTTTTGGATGAAACTTCATAATTATTCATTATCTCCCTTTTCTGTACTAAGTTTGGCTTATATACATTTTGTTAAATAGCATATAAATTGTTCAAATAAAATTTTTGTTTTGTTAGTTTATCTAGTTAGATAAATCAAATTATAGTTAAATGGTTTTCATTGTATGAATATTCAATAAATTATTTTAAAATTTTATCACTTTAATTGCTAGGGACTAGCACTAAGCTGGTTGGGGGTGTAATGAGACTGTAAAAGTGTACATTTTCTAAGGCTTAAATCATTTATTTATGTTTTTATTTCTCATTAAATCCTCTAATTAATAGCAATTTTTTATTAAACAATGTTTTTATGTCTTAATGTGTAAATGTGTTTATAAATGTATTTTTAGTATGTTTTTATATTAAATAATATTTTTGGTAATTTTTAAAGTCGTTTCGGTGTGTTAAATATGTGTCTAGTTTGTAAATAGTTAAAGTCGTAAAAGTAATATGGTTATTTTATTTTGAGTTTTAGTGTGTTTTAAGTTTGTAAATAGGTGCTACTATATTTTTAGTAATTTCTAAAAATATTTCCAAGTCATAAAAATCATATTTGTACTAAACCGAAAAAGACTGAAAATTTTATAAGTTCTTATCTATTTTTAATTAATCTTGTGTGTTTTATTGCTAAATAAATATTTTAATATTTTCATAAATATTATGTTTGTAAAATAATTAATTTTAGTATGTTAATGAATTTTAGATTTAAAATATGGAGGAAAAACGAAGCAAAACGGCGTAAAAAAGGGCAAAATCAGACATCAAATGCATCAAATTATTGAAATTCATATAAAGGGGACACGTGGCATGTTTTTGATTGTCGGATCAACTGACAGAATGATCTCAGCCGTCGAGCAGAGGGACGCGTGTCATCGCGTCATCCGGTGCGTTAGCGGAATCTCGCAGTGCTGTACACGTGTCATTTTCTGATTGGCGAGTGCATCACACGCGCAGACAAGTTGCAGATGCGTCAGAGAGCATCTCAGGTCGCATTGGATCTTGTGCGGTTGACTCCACGTGCATCTGTCTTCCTAGCCGTTCGATCAGCTGACGGAGACCAATCTGACGGCCTCGAATCTCGGTCCCACTGGTCCCACCTGGGCCCATTCTCGAGCGCATTTGGAGTCGTTGGATCTGGTAATCAACGGTCACAATCAGTTCATTTTAGTACTGTCGGGTCGCATCACACGGGATTACAAAGGAAAATCTGCACACTCAGGATCGCGGATCAGCGTAGAAGAGGAAAAGAAATCAATATGATCCGAGTTTGTCAACGTTTCAACAGTAAAATAATAATAATTAAAAAGACAAATGGTGATTTTAAGTACTTATAAATACTGAGGCAATTGCCTCACTTCAGGCATCCCTTCAGGCCTTTGTCCCTCTTTCCCCTTCTTTTCCTTTCTGCTGAGTTAGACTCAACAGTATCTTCTTAGGTAAAAAAATAATAAAATAATACTTAAATTAGTGTAGAGAGTCTGGTGAGGCAGAGAGATGATCTTGTATGCATAGTATTTTGGTATGGATTTTAACTCTATATCTGTTTTGTAATGCTTATATTTTGTGGAATAAATTATATCTTTATGTTTTTAATAATTATTATTAATGTCGTTATGCTGTCCAATTCTTGTATAAATTCTGTCATGCTTTCTTTATGTAATTTAATTGTGTTGCAAAATTAATATTAATAATACTGAAGTCATGCTCGTTTATTAAGTTGAGTTTCTGCTGCATTATAGATATGAACTGGCACAGTAAATGCTTGGTAATACTTGATTTATTGTAGGGAAAAGATGGCATAGTGTATTCTTAGACCAATTAATAAGTTGAGGTGCTGCCAAAATTAACGCAATAATTTGTTCCATAAAAATATAAAAATTTTGATTTGTTATTATTTTTTCTATCTTAAAATTATGTTAATTATAATTGAGTGACAGCGGTTATAATTTTCATAATTAGTGTACCAAATCATCAGTGAGAGATGATTATTTTGCTATTTTTTTATAGGAAAACTCTTACTGCATTATGGCTTGCTATATTGTTGCTCTCGGTTGACCTATATAATTAGTAAAAAGTGCTTGCAATTAACGAGAAAAGAGATAATAATCAAATGCTTTAGATAATTATTAATTAGAGGTAAAATTTCATACCAGTTGCGAAACATACAAAGGATTCTCAAAGCTTCACCACTTTAATTTTATGTTTTAAATTTTGAATTAAAAAAATCATAAAAATATTTCTTTTACTTTTAAACTTTGCTCTGAAAAACCGCTTGACTTTTTGAACGTTTATTTTTAACAATCTCTCAAGTTACAAATTTTCACCTCCCTGTGGATACGACAACTTTTGTATACTACAAACGTCCGCCGTTTAAAAAAAGAAACATTTTGGGGCGTTACCAGAGCCCACACTTACTCCGGTCGTGGATAAAGAATAGCAAAGAAGATCAGTTGGTTGAGGTCTTCTAGAACGTTACTTCTCTTCACGTTTTGCGAGGATTCTTCGGGAATCAAAGATTTGCAAGATCTGTTTAATTTATGCATATAGCATGTTAAACTTGTGTTTTGGAAAATACTCTGATGTAAAATTTTTTAAAATTTCGCTGCGCACTATTTTTCCAACACTTTCAGCCATAATCACTAAACCTCCTTTTCTCCGTCTTATGAAGATACACCAGAATTGTCTCAAAGACAGCTTTGGTCGTTTGGCAATAGAGTGGCCCTCAAAAGTTCATTTTTCTTCGGTTCATTTTGGGCCTCACCATCCACAATACTTCACTTGAGTTCCTACCAAAGCCACTTTGTACAGACTTATTAAGTGCTCCAACCACGTCAAAGACATCACCAACGAATCGAAATCTTACATATGGCAACGTGTGCAACCTCAACACGTCACACTCCACAGATCTAGAGGTTACAATTCAATGCACATTCTTCGACGAACACCAAAATAGACAAAATTCTTGAGAATTAATTTTGAAATTTTTATCTTTTATCATTTTTTTTTCTCATTTAATATGTTTTTATCACCGAGTTCTTCTTCCCAAGTGTTGAATATGTGTCACTTGTTTGGTTATAATGTCAGGCCACGAAAAGTGCTTGGAGTTAATAATACGGTTGTGAAAAATTGGATGAAAGAAATTATTACTCAGAAAAGATAAGAACAAACACTAAAAACAAGATGGAATGTCCAGTTACAAAACATTGTATTAGTTGGATTGTCTTTTTGGTGTATCGGCCTTATCTTTTAGCTTTATGTTAACTCTAGTATGGTTAGGGCCCCATATGAAAAGCAGGAACGTTCGGCATCGTAGGAACACTTAATGGTGTTAAATTCAATGTGGTTTTGGCCATACAATACCAATTGGAAAAAAAAAAAGGAGCAACTTAATGATTGTACCCCACATCTAGATATTAATGATTTATAGTGTCGCTATATTGATGTTGGATATTGCCAAACTTCAAATAGCTACACATCAAATCGAATTGGACATAATCTCTGTGCCTTTCAATTTTTTCACTAATTGAAGAAAGTTCCTTCAAATTATCAGAAAAATTAACGTAGAGATTTTTTTTTTTTTTTCGGGGGGGAGCAGAAACATGTGGGTAAACTTTTATGATATGGAAAAAACTAATTAATTTGTAAAAAAAAAAGAAAAGAAAAGAAATGCATGCTTGAATAACGTAACATATACAAGTTGGGGAAAAAAAACCATAAGATGTAACATTAAGAACAAATGAAGAATGATTGACCCTACAAAGGAAAGAACATTTAAATGTGAAAACTATTTAAAAAAAAAAAAAAAAAAAGCAGTTCAAAATTCTCATTTGAAGAAGTGCAACCTTTAACACCTATGCTATTCCACAATATGTTTGTTTTTCTAAAGAAAACCACAAGCGGCCTATTAGCTCAGTTGGTTAGAGCGTCGTGCTAATAACGCGAAGGTCGCAGGTTCGAGACCTGCATGGGCCAGATTTTCAACTTTTTGTTCTCGAAATGGCGGGCCTTCCTGATATGCCCGGCCCAATTGTTCCTTTTTTGTTTTTGTTTTTGGAAGGACGGCCCAATTGTTTCTTATTTTTGATTTCGCTCTTCTTTTCCCCTTTTTTTTTTTCCTTTAAAAAAATCCAAACTGGTGCAAGTTTTTAACGTCATGTCTTTGCACCCTTATTTTCTCTCGTAATGTATGAACTTAAAAGGAGTTGAGAACGGTTCAAAGAAAAAAAAAAAAAAAGGACCTGAGGAGAGACAAACCTTAAAAAAAGGTTTCAAGAAGGGCAAATTCTCTGTTTTGCTCAAACATTATTCCCCAATTTTTTTGACATTATTTAGCATCCAAAAACTTGCATCACTCCGTTTTCCAATCAACTGACAATGTCTCACATCACCATTGCCCTTTTTTAAATTACCATTTTGTTCGGTGTAAAAATAGAGAACACGTGTTCTAATTTCTTATTATTTACCTTAAGATTGAGTAAATAAAACATGGATATTTTCTGCAACAAAATCATGTTGACTTTTCTTCAAAGTTTTTATAATAAGTGCTCGTTACAATAATTTGAGAGTGAATTTGTTTCCCTCATATCAATTAACATCATATGTGGCTTATACTACCACAATACACACCACATCATGGGGTTCAGTGTAAACACTTGGTATGTTGGTGGATTTTATCAAAAAATCATATTTTTTAACAATACATTAATATAATGTTTTTATAATATAAGTTAAACATAGGGCAAAATAACACGACTCATGTTATGTTATAGGATACGATTTTTATTTTTGGTATATTATATAATATTATTTTATACTGACTCTACAGTCCATGTTAAGTTTAAGCCAAACTTAGGGTCGAGGTCAACCAAGCATGGGGTTGGTTTGGAATCTATTTTTTTAAATGGGTTACTTACCTTTTTTAAACCTTGTGTTTTAGTTTTATTTAAATACTGTATTTTTGATTTTTGATATCATCAAATAAATAACTTTAAATTAAATTTAGTACACAAATATGTACATTTTTCAGTTAATATTTAATTTTAACCTAAAAATTGCCCAAAATGCCTCAATAGTAAAATATAAAACCTAAAAAAAATATTAAACTAAGGTTTTTTGGCCTTAAAAATGTCTTGAATACCTTAAAAAATGAGTTTTGTGTGTTTTGACATTTGTTTTCTTCTTATTTTTTTTGAAAGTTTTAGTCTTATTTAAGAATAATTTAGTTATTTTAAAGGTTAAAATCAATTATTGATTGTAGTAACATAGATTTAAGTATCAAATCTTATCTAAAAGTAATTTTTGAATAAACCCAAAATAGAGAGTACAAAAAAAATGCAAATTTATATTTTATAAAAATTTTGTTTTGACCCCTAAGATTTTTTTAAAAAATTATATTTTAGCCCCATAAATACTAAAATATTATTTTTAATAACATGTCGTTACACCAAACACCGTATTGTATTATAATAATACAACACAATATAACAAAATACAATGCACCTTATACAATATAATACTATATATACAAGCTACCAAACATGACATCGGTTGTAAAATTTACGCTCAACTTTTCTAAATTTAGAAGCCACTTAAATTGCTATTGAGAATTTTGGTGGTCCGTTTTCTTTAGTTTTGAGTCAAAAAGGTGAACTGAGCACCAACCGGTTATAAGGGAGATACGATTGGTTTTTGACTAATGTTTGGTCTGTTTAATTGGCGGTTGTATTTAGACAAAGTAACCACTCCTAAAATAATGTAATACATTGATCCCTGTTTCCATGAATGTATTTCTAATAAAAACCACTGTAATGGATTAGGAGTAATTTCTGTTTTTTCTTTTTTTTTTTCCGTGGAAATTAATTTGTTGAATGTAATAATAATCAAGTTGTATTCTTCCATGTTTTTGTTTTTAGATTAAAATAGCCAAAAAAAAATCAAATGTGACATGGGTTGATCAAGATTTGAACTAGAGTTACTAAATGTGGTGACTTACCATAACATTTATGAGTCATATCATTTTTAAATAGGATATTAACCTTTTTACACGTTATGTATTAAGTTTATTAAAAATTATATGTTTGGTTTTTGATTTCGTCGAATACATAATTTAGATTAAATTTAATACATAAATTTATACCTTATCTTGGTCAATAAATGATTTTGACCTTTAAAATGATCAAATTATTTTTAAGTAAAAAAGAGCAAAAATTAAAACTTTCAAAATAGAAACAAAACAAAAACAAAAGCACACAAATAACCCATTTTAAGGATATTCTAAACATTTTTGATGTCAAAACTCTTTGTTTAAGTTTTTTAAGTTTTTATTTTTTATTTTTTTGAGGGTATTTTGGGTAATATTTTAGGTCAAAATTGAAGGTTGACTAAGAAAATATATAATATTGTGTATTAATTCTGATTTGAAGGTATACATTCCATTAGATAAAAAACTGAAGGCATACAATTTGAATAAACCCATAACACAATATGAAAAGGTAAATAACCCCTTCCAAATAGAAAGAGAAATTACATGCTATGCTATACTTTTTGAAAAATGTGTTTTTAATGTTACACTTAAAATAGTTATGCCACATTACTACTCCTATTATATGTTTTAGGTTGCGCCACACTTAAACATGCGTGACATTTATAAAAGGTAAATTTCAAAAGATGATATTTATAAAAATTTCCTTTCAGATTATACAACAATCACGATTTGTATGTTAAAATCTTATTAGTTTAAAAAAAAACCATAAAAATTTTAAAACTATCTTCTATAACGTAAAGGGAATACTTTAAGTTGGGATGGCATTTTTTCCTCTCTTGATCCATTTCTCCGCAAGAGGTTAATCATAGGGTGTTTGACTAGTGGTAGGAATTATTGGTGGGAATCGTTTTTACTGTAACATGTGAGAGCTTTACACTATAACAACTTTTTTTTCTTTTTCTTTTTATTGTAGCATATGAAAACAGAAACAACTAGACTTTTTGGTCTAAGCTGATTTGAGTAATTAAGTAGGACCAGGCCCATTTGGTATCTATATTCCGATTGCAATTGTCAATTAAAGTAGCAGACTCAACTCAAATTAGTGTTTGCTATGCCCAAAATTCGGCCATGGAGGAGAAGAACCCCCCAAGTGATTCCATTTTTTGCCTTCTTTTATCTTAATTTTTTCCTTGTAAAATTTTTTAATTTCAACTTTATGTAAAATGTTTAAAAAGTTTCAATTACACGTTTTTTTTTTTAACTTTTAGGTATATCATATTACAATTTTTTAATTACTTGTATTTATTGTTGTAAATTTTAAAAACAAAAATAGGACACGATACTAAAGTTTATATATTGAGAGGAATTAGAAACAAAAAATATATATTGGTTACATGCATAGCCTAACCGTACCTACACCTGACTTCACCCCATAAAGTAAAAACAAAATAAAGATTATTAGTAAAAACAAGGATTAATACAAGACTTTTAATTAGTATTTATTATCCTATGAACTTAGTTCAACATTTTGATTTAATTCATGCTCCATAAAAATTTCCTATGTATCTATGTCCCATATATTGAGATCGATCAAGTCATTGGGGCTCGCCAGATCCTTAATGGGAAAAATTCGCCTATGCCTGCCTTTTGGAACTGGAAAATGTGTACGAAAGTTGATATTTTCTCCGTTACATATTGAGTTCCCTACTACAAAAAGGAGATATATACGACGTCGGTTAGATAAATCTTTGTCATATCAAGAGTCGTATTGTAGTGATTCAAATACATATAATGGCAGTTTTTTTGCATAATAATTGTATCGTCATACAAAGACTGTCATCTAAAAGCACGTGAAATCTTTAAGAGTCCAAGGACGACATATTAGACCTTTTTTTTTTTTGCAAAGTTGCTGGAGAGATTTTCATTAATATAGATTCAAGATTATTTAGGTAAACAAACCTCTATCCTTAAAATTAATTATAATTACCCTTTAATATAAAAGTAAAAGTAAATGTGAGCTTATTCAGTCGGTTTCAGTCTTTATTAATGCTGATTTCGTCTTCAAAGGATTGGAAAGTGCAATATCCTGTAGTTTCTGTTAAGAAAGAAAGATAGAAAGGAGAGAATACTTTTAATACTTCCAATAGTTTAAGCTACTAAGTTTCAATTTCCATAAAAAAAAGGCTAATAAATTCAAATTAAGTTCTTCAAAATCCGGAATAGTTGGCCTTCCTAAAAAAAAAAAGTTGGAACATGCACAACAAAGTGTGATCTTGATATCGTTATGAGATATAAGAGTACCAAACGAATGACCCACCTAGCTCCTTATTTCTTAAAAAAAAAAAGAGTAAAGAAATCCTCTATCCATATTAATTGTTAGTCATATCCGCAATCGCTAATTAAAGAACTAGTAAGTTGATCAATAATCTCTATAATATATATATATATATATATATATATATATATATATGATGCGTCTACAACTCTGCAAACGATATAGAAATAATTTCTTCAATATTTCTAGGAATATATATATATATATATATACACACACACACACACATATATATGGAAATCAATCAATACGGGAAAAAAATGATCGATGATCATAGTATATGTGCACATACTAATTCAGCAACATTTTTACCACAAAGATGTTTTCTTAAAATGATATGTTCTCAAATCAATATGCAAATTAATAATGTGATATGTGATTCACTTATTTCAAGTGCTATATGATGAATATTACCCAAAATAATAATAACTAAAAAGGTACCCTGACGAATATGTAGGCGCATGCATGCAATGTTGCACAAAAATATGGTCTTGATTTCCCATTCGACAACTTGACAAGCAATAATTTTTCTAAAAAAAAAAAAAACTTGACAAGCAATAATTTATTCATTATATTCATATATATATAAGTATTCTACGAACCATAAAAAGAATCCAAATACCCAAAAAGAATGGAAGAATCCCGGGAAAAGAATAAACACCAACAGTTCAAAAACAAAATTAGTTAGTACGTATATCATGTAACATTTGTCGTTTAAATCAAACGTCAATCAAACTCACATGCATATAAGTGAAACCAAGAGGAAAAGACAAAAAAATCATTTTTATCTCTATTGTTATGGAATTATAACTCATTATTTATAAAATTATAATCTTTAATATAATATATTTTTAAATTAAGTTATATTATTTTATTAATAATAAATTTATAATCTCGTAGGAATAAATGGGATTGCTGGACTGAAATTGTCCACCATCTTACTAGGGTTTTCTCTCTTCTCTGAAAACCAAAGCTGGGAAAAACCGAGAAGAAAAACAACACCAATGTACGGACATTACAAGGAAAAGAAAGGTGTGATGTTAGCTGCTGGGACTATGAAAATGTACGAAAGAGGAAAAAAATGATGATAACTAGGTCGTCACCATTCTCAGGGAATGACTATAATTCCACCGCTAAGTACAATCTGAACAAAGAAAGAGAAAGATGAGAAAAACAGTCACTAGAAAACAAAATAAGAAAAAAACCAATATATATAATTCAACTCTGCAAAACATGGAGTTCAAACCGAATCTGAGAAACTCTTCCATGTAATAAATATGTTAAGTCCAAAATTTTTCTATCTTCAGGCTTTATATAAGGTTTCTCTCCCCACGAAAAAGATCCTTCCCTTATTCTTTCCCTTGCTTACAACAAACCCTATCTGCGTTTCTGATCACCTCTCAGTTTCATATATATATATATATATATGTATATGTGTGTTATATATGTATATATAGTTCTGGAGAAGAGCAAGTACACAAAAAACACCACACCATCATTACCTATTAGTTTCACTGGTGGAAAATATTACATATAACATAAAATCCACACCAACCAAAAAAAAAAAAAAGACCACGCCCACAAGAAATATAAAAATAAAAAGGAGGTAAACAAGAACATGATGATAATAACTTAGAGAAAAAAAGACTTGATCATCATCATGTGTTGTACTTGTTTTTAATTGAAGTTTTAAGGATATATATTGATGTTATTAGTGGTCCTTTGCCTCTTAACGCTCTCATTAGAAGAATCCTGATGATCACCACCTTTCTTCTCTATCACAGCCTTGAGAGCTTCCTGTATAGAACTTAGACAATACTGCGCCTGTTGATTGTGATGATCATGATCCTGATCGCCTTGTTGATCTTCGCTGCTGCTCGAGTCTTCGTCTCCGGTGATGAACAACACGTTCTTCACACGTCCTCCTAGAGTTGTGATCTCGGCCTTGAGTGTTCTCAAGCGCAAGGCTTTCAAGGTCTTGATGAGGTCCGGGATAAGATCGGACCGGTCCTCGCAGCACAGGGAGGCCTTTATAACAAACCGGCCTTCCTCGTCCAACGCGTCGTCGACGGTGAGTTCATCCATCTCTGTCGGAACCGGACTTGTTTCGGCTATTATAGATGTTTGGCTTTTCAGCTCTTTCACGTGTTGTATCACCTCCGCGAGTAGTGAAGCTTTGTCCGTCTACAAATTATAATGTAAAAAAAAGAAAAGAAAAAAAACATTATTTGATATATTAAAACTAAATCATATAACTTAACAACGCTGTTACAAGCTAAAGTCATGCATAATTAGTAAAATTCTTTCTAACAAAATCTTTAAAAAGAAAAGAATCTATCAATTGATGAAAAAGTATAAATAAAGAAGAGAAGAAAAGTTGAAAAGTATATAATGTGAATGTGGTTCGTGATAGAAGAGACAAAGCTGCAGTTTAAAATCCGTTATGCTTTGACCCTTGATCATATCATTCTCAACAATCTTCTTCTTTTTTTTTTTCTTTTTTTTTTCTCTCTTTTTTTTATGGTTGGATTTTCGAAGGACAAAGGGAATATGTTAAAAACGACTGACAATCATGTTAGTTTGTCTAACAACTTTTTTTTTTTTCTTTTTCCAAATTTCTAGTCTAAGATGTGTATGGTTTGGCTGATATGCGGCAAGAAATTTCCATGAGAAGCTTTTCAACTGCTCCTTGGTTCCTCTTTATCGTATCAACCGACCGACATTAACGCCTCCTTATTCCTTTTTTTTCCCCTTTTTTTAATCTCTTCGGAACTATCAAATGAACCATTGAGAAGAAAAGAGAATTATAAGAATCCCAAAAGAAAGACAAACAAACAAACAAAAGAGATCATTAAAAAGCCAGCTCTTTCTTGTCTTAGAAAACAAACAAGAAAACGAAGACAAAAAACAATGATTGAATCTCACATAAATCTCATAAGAGACACAAAAACCTAATTATATTGGTAGGTTTAGATTTAGAAGGAATGCATACATATTATCACGATCATAATTAGACTCGACAATCTTACCAAATAGAATCTTGCAAAGATCTACAAAGATCTTTGATTAGGAAAGAAAATGGTAAAAATACGACATGTTGTACGCGTGATAATATATTTATAATAATAATAATTATTTTTTTAATTTTGTTATAATAGACTTACTTTGGTGGTGCTTGGCAACAAACTTCGCAACTTGGCAAGATGGTTATTGATTCTCTCTCTCCTCCTCCTCTCGGCCTCACTGTGGCTCTTTGAAGCCGCGAGAGCCTTCGCATCCATGATCTCTTGGGCAGTCATTTTCCCCAGCTCGGCTTGGAGGCCAAAAGGCCCAACCGAGCAGGGCTGAACCGCCGGTCCAATAGCATCCGACAAGATACTGAGATGGTCCGACGAAGGCCCATGATGATGATGATGGTGATGATCGTAAGTGAACTGCAGAGGAGTGGTTTCCGATCTTCTGTTGAACAAGGCGGCGTACGGGGATGGTGGAGGAGGGACGAGAAATGGGTCGTGGTCGCGGGCCGGGTTTGGGCCGAAGTGGGCCGGGTTGAGGGCGTGGACGGGGGGGAGAGGCCATGGCGGCTGCAAGATTGGAGAGACTTCTGACGGGAAAATCAATCCTTGCTGTTGTTGATGATGCATCTGTTGGTTGTGTTGGTGATGATGAAGAAAGAATTGTTCTTGGAAGCTTTGTATGTTTTGGATGGTTTGTGAACACTCTGCTTGATCTTCTTCCTTCCCACACATCATCTTGTTTGATCTTGTCAAGATTCGAGAACTATAGTTCTATATATGTATATATAGATATATAGAAAACAAAGATATGCACAATTATAAGAACTTGATTAGGCCGTTGCTTGCTCCATATAATCAAATAGTATATGTGGGGATGAATATGAAAAGGGAAAATTTAAGGAAAAGGGCACTTCGTCTCAAGGACAAAGGATATAGATATAGAAAAAAGTATATAATATAAAGTAGTTTGTGAGAGAGATAGGAAAAATTAATGCTAGAAATTAATATGAAAATTATATGTTTATGTATAGGACAAGACAAACCTTGGTTTGATAAAACGATGGATGGTTTTGGTAGTACTCTTTGGTTTGTGATTGTGAAAACTTGTGGATGATAAGAGAAAACTTCAAGAAGATGAGCAATATATATAGGACTTGATGATCTTTTTTTTTCCTTCCTTTCTTCTTTCTCTTAAGATCTCTCACTTTGGTAGTTTTTTTTTCTTCTGCCGTTGTGGGGGTGTGTATGCGCTCTTGCTGACCACTCTTTTATCTCCTTTGGGGTTCCAAGTTCTTTTTTTTTTTTTTTTTGGGCCTGTAAATTTTTTCAACTATGCTTTCCTTTTCCTTGGTGCTTTGCTGGTATCTTTTGGGTTTTCCTTTGTTTTTTTTTTCTTGCCCTCTTTCTCTTCTGATGGATGATCTGCACCCTTTCCACCACTCTGAATTTATAGTCTGTTGAGTACTACTTCTAGTCTCTCCTTTTCTTTCTTCGTACGGCATTCTCTTTCTCTAATCCGTCCCTGTAGCTTTCAGGCTGTGGGCCGGGGATATACTTTTCTTTTGTTTTAACAATATTTATTTATTTAATTATTAATTCACAAAAGTTTGCAAAAAAATTAAATTTAATTAGAAAGTTAAGACTTGAGAGAGATACCCAAATTTGAATATTAATTGTTGTGTGTGAAATTTAAAAACATTTGTTTGTTGCTTTGTGATTGGTCCAAAGCATATAATTACACTCTGTTTGTGCAGTTAGAGAGAGAAAGAGATCTATTATATAGCTAGAGAGGGGATGGGAAACACAAGCAGGAGCAGAGTGAACACACAACACACAGATTGTCGACCGACCAAAGACAAAAAAAGGCTGAGAGTATCATCATGACAAAAGGCTTGGCTAAGCTCTTTTCCTTTTGGAGTTTTTATGTACTTTATTTCATTTTATTATTTTTATTTATTTTCATTAACAAATAGATATATATATATATTGGTTTTTTTTTTTTTTTTTGGTTAATGTTTTCGGCCTTTCCTTTCCTACCTCGGTCAAGCCCCCACGTTCGTCCATACTCTTGGCTATTTCCACGCCACCCTTTCTGCTTCCCCAAGAACATGTAATCATTGTGTCTTGGAACACACTCCATCCCACCTCTCTCTCTCTCTCTCTAGATGGGTTCTCCGTTCTCCTCGTAAGTTATTCTTGGTTTCAGTTGGCATTATATATTATGAATACAACAATATATATATATATATATATATATACACACACACAGAGAGTGGCTATATACATTTTGATCTGTTGATCATGGGTTATTAATTATGTATGGACCATGCATATTGGAAAAAAATAGGTGTATATGTAAAGCTTCAAATTGATTTGATTGTGAAGAATTGGTCAAGCAATATATTGCTATGTGGATGTGGTACGTGGGGTTATATAGCTCTGTTCAGAAATGGAAAAGGAAAATTAGAAAATGGGATTTTGTCAGATTTACATGAATTTATGATTCCACTCATGTACGTTGCTATGCTTCTTGTTCACGACTATAGAGAAAGAGAGAGAGAGAGAGAGTGGCATGCACATGACCTAGAGCTATAATACCTATTGCAGTGAATTAAGGCTCTTTTGTTTGTCTATTAATGAACCTTCGTTTTACTATTTGTTTTGGAAATGGGAATTTCTCACCCGTTGTGAAACCAAATAATTAAGCATTATGGATTAAGGAAAAAAATAATTATCAATTATAAGCCTTGTACTCTAAGCAATCTGTACTCATTGCCATTCAAAGTTGAGATTTTTGGGGCCCTTTTAAAGTCCGTGTTTGAACCATATAAACGCCGTCCAAGCCTGTAAAAAGTTGAAATGACAATGGAAAGAAAAGGTACTCCTTGGACCCTTTTTTTGGCAAAAAGTTTTTGTTCTTTATTTTTTTTTAATTTTATTTTTGCTTCTTTGAATATTCTTCATTTCTGTCAAGAGTATTGGAATCTAATTATATCAGTTATCTTTAAAAAAATTCGTTTTCTTTTATACAAGGAAAGCCGGTGGTTTTGTAAACTATCACGTATGTCACGAAATTGTGTATCATAAGTGAGATACAAAATATGTGTGTATATATATATATATTCAACATTAGCTCTAGCTTTGAAAATTTTTTCAACAAATTTTCCTAACTAATTAATGTAAAGATTCACATCTTTTTTATAAATTGAACTAGTCGTGAGAATGAACAACAACTAACATAAAGATAAAAAAATCGCATCCTAACTGATTAAGAAGAGATTCACATAATTCATAATGTGTGTCATCATATTAAATAACATTAATTCGAATAATTAAGCCAAGACATATGTAGGGTTACTCAGTATATACGAATGTGTGTGTGTATATATTGAATGTATGTATATGTATATGTATATTGAATGTATGTATGTATATGTATATGTGCCACAACACTAGATTTAGCCATTGAAACTTAGAAAAGGGCCACGGCACCGAGGAATAAGGGATGTTTTCCAACACTCGAAAAATGGCATGGTATTCGAGGCGCTCGGTATCCTGGGTCATGGCTGTAGTTCTGCTGCCGCTATTGGCTTGATGGTTGGGCCGAATGAGGTTTCATATCTTTCTTTTTTACTTTTATTTTTATATTTATTTTTTCTTTGAAATCTTTTAATTTTTAACTTACTTACTTCCTTACTTACGATCGTTTCATGTCAAAAAGAAGATGAAAGCATTCTGGCTTAAGCTCCCATTGACTGCCAACATCTGAGTAATTAAACAGTTAAAAAAACAAAAGCAGCATGGCTTACAAAAAGTAAAGCCAAAATCATTAACCCTACTTACCTTTTTATTCTCCCTTTTCAACACCATAATTGTTTATAATAGAGGAACTAGGAGAGGGAGAGAGAGAGAAATAAAGAGAAATAATCCACATAAAACATGTATTTTTTTTGTCTTGATTAATTACCACCATTTTTAACATAATCCGAGATTTTTTTTTTATTGGCTTTATTACCTAATTTGAGACTTGAGAGTCTTCTTTTCTTTTCAACATACGACTTCAAATTTTGTGTTTTAGAATGGGGAATCAATTAAGTACAAACAAGCTCATTCCCAATGTCTCCTTCCCTACATCTTTAGTACGGCTATCTTCTTTTTTACCACATTAGGTCAGTCACTAGGCACGATTTTTCTTCTCTATGCTGCACTAATACTATTTAGCTTCAGCATGTGAATAACTAATAAGAAACTCTGTCTTCCTTATCTTTTCAATTTGAAAAGAGCTTCTTTGTCTTGGACAGATTAAAACTTTACTATTTATAAAATATGAGCCACAATCTTATATATAATATAATTTTAGACCGAAACTCATTATTTTACAACAAGTAGAGTTTTACTTTCACTTTTTCAGTGCAACATTTTTCCCCTATGCATAAATTTCTCTTCTATATAGCTTGGGGCATGCACACATATATAGTAGATACTCAGTGAAAAGCCAAAGGGGCTTTTTTTCTTTGGAGACCCTTTTGTGGTCGCACGCATGGCTATATCAATTGGTCCCCCATTCTTTTCTACATATATCTTTTCACTTTATTAATTTTTTGCGGTATCCCTTGTTCTTTATACAACAAATAATATATACACAAAATACGCACCTTATTGTGGACGTATTTTTTAAAAAAATTTAATTTATTTTTAATAGCATGCACTAATTCAAACATTTGATGATAGCTGCAGCACCACTATCTAGCATAGCCCACGAGAAAGACCACCCTTTGTTTGTGGGGTTTATGATGACATCAGTCCCACCCTATCATGACGTTGGGGGGTTAATTTAATTTAATTTTTTGTTTTTTTTGTTTTTTCTTCTAATTAAGGCCTAAATCTAAAGCAATGCTTAGTGCTTTGATAATGGCTACTGAATCCCTTATGCCCTCGCATCGAGAAGCAACTTCGATGTGCTGTTGGCTCATAATGAGTGGTCTTTGAATTCACTCACATTGTACCAAAGTTTCCATTCATATCATCTACTTCCCCATTTTCGTGAAAGGACGCAAAGGAATAAGCTATAATTTATAATTAACATGACTAGGAAACCTAATCATGTGTGTATCTGATTAGGTGATTTTTTTTGTGTTTTTGTTGTTGTTTTTTTTTCTCCAATATTTTATAAATAAATGAGAGTTCTATAAAATTTATCAATTCTTTTTAATTTTTTTATTTTTTTTTTCAAAGATCCAGTTCTACAAAGGGTGCAAAAAATGGACCTACCTTAAAAGTCATTTTATATATCTTTCACTACACTTTTTAGCGAGCGTATTATCTTTTTAGGTTGAAACAAGGCAAAATCCACTAGCATATGCTTTGTGGACAAAAAACAATCCAAAGTCATTAGTCTTCCAGTTTTTATGTTTGTCTTTTTTGATGGCCGAAAACGACAATTCCTCATTTGCGATCACAATAAAAATTTCCGTTTAGGGGTATATTTATTTTTTATTTTCCTTTTATGTATATAAAAAAAATGTTAATTTGTGTGTGAAAACTTGACTAGTTTTTCCAGAAGGTGGAAAATGATCCTTTGGTAAATTACGTCTGCCATGAGAGTCTGAGACATGCTTAAGCGGGCCCCAACTACCCCTACCCCACATCCTGCCGTTAAGTTGCTTGGTGATCATCAATCCCGAATTTAACAAAGCATGCTGCAGAAACATAATTCTTCTTGAAGGAAAGGTGGTTAAGTTAATTTTGTGCATTATATCTCCAGCAGGTTTAAGAGCCTTTAAGCTAAAGATACTCGGAAGCAACTAAATTTTCTTTTTATGTGTAAGACTTTGAGTTATAATCATACATACTTGCTAGAGCAGCAATAGACCATATTATTGTGAATTTTGAGTACTGCTAATTAATGAGTATATCTAGATATTAGTGCTTTATGGAATGCCAAAATTTGATCATGGTTCTTAATTAATTGAGATATTTTCACTATGTGTTAGGAAATAGTATTAGTAAGGTTTGTTACACAGTCACACACTTAGAAAGTTAGTTAGTTAGTTGAAGAGCTGTTAGTTATTGAATCTGTTAACCATCTGCCAACTGTCAACAATCAGTTAACCATGGTAATCTAACTGTACACTCTACTTAACTCTGATTGGCACGCTCTCTAGTTTAAGTGTTAAACTCGTCTTTGCAATCTTTCTATAGCTTGTTCAAAATCTGACACTATGAAAAGCAATTCACAAGGTTTTGATGTAAATGAATTACATACCTTTTTAAATATATATCACTAGAAGATACAAATACCAATTTCAATTTAAACTAAAGAATAATTAAGATCTCGAATAATGAGTGGATCGACCCATAAATTATAATAAAACATTAAAGGGCTAACGTATGTATAGGAAGTTTCATACTATTAAAGTCACCAAAGATCAAGCACACACTTGGCTTTTTCACAAACACTCTACAATCAATAAAAAAAATTAAATAAACTAAAATTGAAAAGCCTATAGCACCAAGGTTAAAAAAAAATAAAAAGACAAAATAACAATAATAAAATAGAGTAAAAATAGAAACTAACACTAAAAAACAAAATAAACATGTGAACGAAATGGGGGTAAAAACCATCGTTATTACAAGTTAAGCGCACATAAAAAACCCCAAACACTGTTGTCAAAAGCCTCTAACGTAGAAACAACAGGTGAAGAAACCATTCAAGAAATCAATACTTCAAGAGACACACGGCGAAGTTAAAGATGTGCCGCCAAATAGTGGCACGTAAACCTCACACACCGCCACCATGGTCGTTGGAAGATAAGACATGACACAGCTGAAGGAAGCCAACCACCATCCAAAAGGAAAAAAATCGCCAAAAGAGCTCAACCACCAAACAACGAACGTGGCAGGAAAATATGGCCTGACAGTTCAGCCGCCAACCTCCAAATGAAGTCCAATTCACCCTAACAGGAGCTACCATGCCACAGATTGCCACCATCACCACCAAGTAGCCCACAACGAGATGTGTTGGAGACCAAGTTTAAGGGTTTGGCAGTGACCCCGAAGCTCCTACCAACTTTTCCTCTTTGCTTTCTCTTTTTCGTTGCTATATAAAATGAACATTCCTTTGATTTGTTCATTTTTATTTAGCAATGACAAATCAATAGAGTTTTTAAAGGCTTCTTGATCCCTCCATCTTCCTTGCTATTCTCCTTTCTTGACTTAACAGTTGTGTTGACACCGATTGAATACTTCATGCTTCAACTCTATCTAATTATTCTTGGTTATGGCTTGTTTTTTTCTCTAAGGATGACAAACGAAAAAACTTAGATATTGAAGGGCAAGTTAGATCTACCTCACAAGAAGCACAAAAGGGCGCCAATAGGTAATTAACTGGGATTTCGGTAATCTCATTCGTTTGGAGTTTGGCGCATCCCTTCCTCAAATAGGGAGTGCCACATTTAGGCCTTTTGCATCCCAGCCAATTTCTCCGATCACAGTCCAACATTAGAACAACTAATAAAGTATTTTAGAATTAGAGTTAATTTTATTTATTTTAACAGTCGAAATAAATATTTTGTCATGCATATTTTAATTATTTTGTTAACAACAATTAAAACGTGTAGTTGTTGCATAATATTTGTTTTTACGTTTAAAATAAATATTTTTTTGCAACTATATCCATATTGTCATATTAAGCATATGTAACAAAAATATATTTGTGTTGCATCGAAACATGCTATCCTATGTGCCAAACATGATCAATTAGTGCCACAGTTGGTACATATTATGTCAGAGGGCATTTTTCACACAGTCGTAAGTGATTTAAAATGGTTGAGAAAAATCCATTGGTTCATCATAGTGAATTTATGGAGTTAACAAGAGGACAAAATGAGTCTACATAATAGAAACTTTAATAATTGATATTTAATGCAATTAAACTCTTAATCAACTAAATATTATTATCAACTTTTGTTTGAGCTTCTAAATTTCCACTTTAAGGTTATGCATATATATTTATAAGAAGCAAGTTACACAAATAAGCTTTATTTAGCGATATGCGCCCCTCCAATAAGAGCATTCAAAATCAGAGCTACATATCTATCAATTCTTTTTAGCTCTTTTAATTACATATTTATCGATAAGTTTCATCAATACTCTAACGAGAGGCCTATTTATGATCTAATTATAAAGAATGATTTGGGATATTTGTCCAAGTCTTTATTCACTTAAGTATTCAAATTAATACTTCGTGAGAATATCATTAATTTCACACCTTAAACTTCGAGTTGGTGACAGTATAAGCTTAATTTTAGAAAGTCAAAGAAAATAATCCATATTTTGGAGACTGAAAATTGTATGCCAAAGTATTATGTTTTAAACATGCCCATCACTAAATAAAAAAAAAATCACAGTTAAGGAAGCATTGTGAAGATGATGATTTTGCTTTGAAACAAAATAAATTCCAAGTCTTCTCATTTTATAATGTTAGATTTAACACCAAGTATGTTTTTTTAATAAGGTGAGGGATTTCTCTTTGCATCACAAGCCTAGTGAAGTTTTTATGTAACGCAATCTCCATTAGTATAACGGGATTTCCACAGATTCATCTACAAAGCTTAGCATATTTGAACAAAAAAGAAAAGCAAAGAAAATCGTCATCAACCAATTCAAAAGTTAGGAAAATTAATTATTACATGACTTGGAAGGAAATACAAATAAATATAAAACAAGTGGAGCTCCACACTTGAGCAACATTGTCCAGCAATTCCGGTGTCTCAAAATCTACTAGACACGACTCTTAGCACCATAATTTTTTTCCATCAAATGTGTCTTCATTTAAAAGTGTTTTTCACGCCATCCTTTCAATTGTTATTTTCTAATAAATATATTCTCTCTAATCTGTTAATATTGATGAGGAAATTTTAAAATAAGTTTTTTCCTTGCATTAAAAAAATAATAATTGACTAAGTGAACAAAACTTGATACACGGATGGATGGAGCATAAAAAATTACTTATCCCCATGTACATAAGATGGTTTCAAGTTTCAACCAGTACCATACATATATTACCATTCATATACCAGTGGACTGAAAATTTTCGTACAATTTGTAAATTCATAAGCAACCTCTATTAATTTGAAAAATTAAGCAAAGGAAAACTATTTTTTTTAGTTATCTATAAACTTTACGAGTTATGGCTATTATTAATTTGTTTTGCTGGATCTCTCATGAGAATATTAAAGCTCACATATATATCAAATGAAATGAGGAGCAAACAAAAAATGATGAGTATACATGGAGAATTCAAAACTCAGACGCAAAGTAATTGTCTTGGCAACATTTTGAGAGAGAGAGAGGGGGAGACAGTCTTCTGTGTAATTAGTGATGAGTGTTGTCTTTCATCTATTTCAAGGCAAATCAGTAGGTTATAAACACTTTTACCTTCACCAGATTGCCCAGAGGAGGAAAGAAAAGAAAGGGGATATAGTATGGCTGGCAATATCGTCATACACTGAAATAACCAAACTTTAAAAGCCTAATTGTTTTATATATATATATATAAGCCTTAATTGTTATATATATATATATATATGTATATATCTGAAAAAAAAAGTTAATGGTCCATTTAAAGCAACATTTACAGGTTCACTTTCCATGTTGCTCAGAACTTATTGGTCTTCATTTTTCTTCCCCCTTGTTGATCAGTTTGAGTTGTCGGCATTTGCACGCTTTTAGAAAATTTGCTTTCTAAAGATTACTTCCCACTTACAACTCCAGTACTTGTTATATAGTATAATTATTACCTTCCATCTGAACTCTGCATATAAAATATCAAGAAAACATATACATGCATTTATAATATTACTGTTGTACATCTAATGCAGGACAAGCATATATATATATATATATATCATATATGTATATTATGTATGCGTAAACATATGAAATTGACTTGATATAAATATGCAGACACGCTGGACCAGTGCTATATGACTGTCAGAAAATCACAACCACAATTTTATATCCAATGAACTTGATCAATGTATGACTTACTCTTTATCATGATTACCCTTTAATGCCAGTTGTGGTCCATCAACTGGATGACCATATATATAAACATTGACTTAAACAGTAAAGAGAATTAAATTGCTAATATATATAAAAATATGTGTAAGTGTGTGTGTATTATCACAGTTCGTATATTATATGTGAGTTTTCATATGGAAGTGCTTCTTACAAGGGCTTCCCACCAAGTGATTTAATTAGTTAGGCTTCAAATAATTATAAACTTCGCGTGTAGCTCTATCCTAAAAAGCTTTCTATTGTATATTTTTCTCCCTCTCTATTTGTTTTAAAATACTATGTGATTATAAAAAAATTTATTCCTTTTGCACTATATATATTTTTATCGTTTTAATCTTCGATCTTCTTTGCCACTAATATGTTTAACGATAGGCTCAACTATGGAATTATAAATTAGTCCTGTTGTACTGTATATATACATATATATACTCACACGTACATATATATATATATATATTAAATATACCAATTAGCTAGGAAGTGATTTGCAGCTGTAAAACTGATACTAGTTTCAAATTAAAGTCCGCAGTACTTTAACTCCGAGCAAACCTGGAAAATGTTAAATGAATGAAACATTGATTTCTTAAAGGACCAAATTCTTACAAGAAAGTCGTAGATATATAGACCTTGTATACTTGCACAACTTCTACAAAATGACCCAAATCAGTTTATCCTGCAAAGATCATTACTGTTCCTGGAATGATAATGATAATGAAGATCAGATTTTATGACAGATTCCACTGAAAAAGGTTGTTGTTTTCATAATTTTTCTTGTCTCCAAGCGAACTATCAAACCATCTTTATTTTGCAGCAGATGAATAGCAAACTCCAACTATACTAGCATTAGTCGCAAGTTCCCGTTTTGAGTTCAAATCGGTCACAAAACACAGTAAAAAAATCAAAATTACTTTTCACAACCAATATTGGTCATCAGCCGACCGTGCACATGAATTGAACAAAGTGATCATTGCATGCAACCACTCAAATAGTGTGTGTATATTTATGGTTTTTCTACCCCTTTGAATGAACACATCTAGAAGTAAAATAATAATAATAACATGCCTTTATTAAACATAACATCAATATTAATTAAGAGATGTAATACTAAGAATTCAAAACATAACAAAAATTTGTTACACCTTGAATATGTTCAATGTTTGAAACCACATACTTCAATAATATTCCCTATTTTGTCTTGCTAACATTAATACCACGTTCAATAAATGTTCAATAAATGTCATGTTATCCTTTTTCATTGGATACATTATGAGATAGATGTAGAAAAACTCATATATATATATAGATACATATATATAATGTTGATTTACACACATATGTTGTATAACTATGTGTATTTATCCTCAAGGATTTTCTAACAAAAGGCATATATAACTTGACAAGGATTTGGCTGTTTAGCTAGTTATTCCAGCAAAAATAAGGGCTCAAAAAGTGGGTCTATTATTCAAAGTATAGAACACAAATGATTTGGTTAGGTAGCCAAGCAATACTACCTAGCTACCTATCATGGATTGTTCTAAGTCCTTAACAGAACAAAGTACATAAACTACAGTCTGCCAATTTACACCAATGTGAATTCAGTACTAAGGCAAATTAATTTGCAACAATCAATAACATGTTGGTCTCATTCCGTATTAACTATATTATGAACTTCTTTTGCAAAGCTGAACCATGAAGATGAATAATTTTCGGACGGCGGCTACGCTTACATCCAATATATTATAAAAATTCCTTATTTATTCTGTTTGATTATCAGGGAAATCTTTAAGTGGGTCCAATCAAAATCTCTTCTTTACCTTTCGCCAAAAAAGTTAAAAATTCCACAAACTTTAATTCCCAGCAAAAAGCAATTATATGAAATATTCCCTAGTGGTTGACTCAAGGGGTTGCGTATGTGTTTTTTGAACTGCATATATAGTATGTCCAAGTCATGGATGAACAAAGGGAAAATAGTCTTGGTCCAGTATTTAGACTTAGAGGCTTTATCTATATATATATATATATATATATATATATAATGCATATCCTTTTATTTGTAGGACAAAACCCACCAATTTTCAAAGGGGTGTGTCCCCAGGGTGGGACAATGCGCTTCTGCATCCAATTATACTCTCCACCCTTATATCTATATGTCTCTATCAACTACACATAAATTGAAATATATCTTCAATAATGTTTCAATTTTTATTTTTTCTCCAGCAGAAAGTTGAGAGTTAAGAGCCTTATTTCTAATCTTGTCTCCAAATACAGTTGAGCTCAAACAACACATATTTTTTAGAATTATAAGTGAAGCATGCATGTAAATATATATTGATTTCTATGCACTTTTTGCCGCCGGTGCTATACAATAGTATTTCGGCCTCAAAATCGACTTTCTCATTATTAATTCGAGTTTATTTTATGGCTAGCTTTCTTTCTTTCTTTCTTATATATATATGTGTGTGTGTGTGTGTATATATATATATTATATCTTAAGGAATCTTATTTCCGTACAAGCGAGAGTTGAAAAGCATCTTGGAATAATTATCAAATGAATTGTCACGCAACTGTTTTCCCTTTGCAACTTAATTCATGATACACTTATCGTGTTTCCCATATTTTTCGAGAAGGGAATCATGTGTTTGATAAACTAGCTTTCCATGCAACTTAGTTAGGAGGTGTTAATTTTTTAGGATTATCCGTTTTTCTCTTTTACAGTTTTTTTTTTTGGCCTAAGAACATAATTAGATAAAAAATATATAGAAAAAATAGGTGTCTGCATGTGTGTGTCTGTGGATGTATTTGTGTGTGATATATTCATTGTATATGACAAATATTGCATAATGAATCCAAGTTTCAAGAGAAGTGCGTGTTAGTGCAATGAGGGTAGCTAGTAGTGGGCAGTTGGGCACACAATGATGTTACATGGGAATGCTTTGGAAAAAAATCCACATGCATGCATCATTGCTCAGTCTCCCACTTTTTTTTTTTTTTTTTTTTTTTGTGTTTTCCTCTCTTCAGTGTCTGACTATCCAAGTCTCTTTGATTGGTGTAATATATGCTTGTGCCTCGAATAACATAGAGCAGTAAATCAAGATAAGCAACGACGCAAAGTGATCTCACTTTCTTTCGTCTTCATTTGGACTACTAAATGTTTGTGCAAAAGTAATTTCTTGGCAGTTTCTCTTGTTGCGTTTTCAATGGGAAACTCATTTGTATGGGTGAGATTTAGGTAGAAGATGAAGGAAAAAACATTAACTATATATATATATATATATGTATGTATGTATATATAACTGTTGTACAGCCGCCTCTGCGTCCAGCATGTCAAAAACATGTCTCGGTGTTCCCCAGTCATTAACTCAATCAACAAGTTTGACACCAAGACAGGAGAGGCGAGACAACACACTTGGATACACTTAAGGATATTCCTCGACTTCTTAGAGATATATCTTCCATAAGCATCTTTTATTCAAATTTAAACTAAGGATAAGTGTGAGTTATAAGATTTAGTACTATGTTCAAGATAAGCTCTCGCGATGGTGCTTAGAGATTATCTATTTATTAAAGGTAAATAGTTTTAGAGGTTCCTAAATTTTTAACATTGTGATAATTTGGTTCTTGACTTAGTTTAATGGGCTAAAATAGTTTTTTGATTTTTAACATTTTAACAATTTGGCTTTTGAATTTATTTTATAGGTTAAAAAAGGCCATGAACTTTGTGACAATATGATCATTGAATTAATTTAATAGGCTAAAATAATGATGGCCGACGTGGTGTCATTATGACGGCATAGTGCTAAATTGTGGCTAGTTAGGTGAGGTAACTAGTGGGGCAACTATAAGGTGGTGTTGTTGCGAACAAGGTGCAGCAAGGGGTGACACAACGTCAGTGCTGTGGAGAGGAGTACCATAAGGTAAAGTTTGCCATGCTATTTTTCATTCAAATTTTAATAGTGACTAATAGATATGACCGATTTTGCTCCTAAAACCTAATTCAGGGAATATTTTAGCCCATTAAAATTTAAGGACCAAATTGTCACAATATTAAAAGTTTAAGTATTATTTTAACCGATTAAATTAACTCAAGGACCAAATTGTCATAATTTTAAAAATTTAGTTACCTTTATAACTATTAACCCATTTAATAATTCAAGTATAGACTCGTAAGTTCTCTCTATGTACTCTTTTATTTTTTTCAATATAATAAAAATCTTTGCCCCCTCACAAAACACCACAGTAAAAATGTAACCTTTCCATATAGGTGAATCACCTTAAGTTTTTGTATTCTTGCTTCGTTATTTTTATGTTTTTTAATAACTGATCATCAAATAAGGCGATGATGTGAGAGACAAGTTCTATTTGTTAGACGATTTCATACCATCAATATAACCTTGCATTTTTAAATCAAAAATGAAAAATTATGGAGTGGAAATGGAACATCAAATAACCCTCTCTCCCACGTGGGAAATTGCCATTTAATTCTATTTGCTGCGATCCTCGGATTCCTAATGAAACTCTTCTCAACAACTTGGAAAATCAAAGTTCATATTAGGAAATGAACCAGTTGTGAAGTGTAGTTTTCTTTTTTCTTTTTGCTAGTAAAACTGGAACTTATTAAACTAGCTCCTCGAGCTAGAGGGAAGCCACAACGGGGCAACCATTCCGATAGAAACAAAGCCATGACACTTAGAGGCCAAAGCCCACTTACTCAGCTGATCAGCAACATAGTTGCAAGACCTAGGAGAACAAACCACAGACACAAACGATAATGAAGATAGCTTAGTTGATCATAAATTGTGAAGTGTAGTTATTCATCTATAGAGCTTTAACATGTGTGAAAATTAGTCTTAAATTTAATTTAAATTTTTTTTAAAAAAAAGGGTATGTTTGAACTCCCAACTCTAGAAATGTATTCCTCTAATCTACTTAAAGCTAGCTAAAAGATAACATTAAAAAGCTCGGCTATTAGTTACGGCAGGACCATGCACATTTGAACTTGGGCTAGGACTATAATGTGGCCCAACCTTATTTGAGACCAGGACCTCACTTGCTAGCTTTCAGCCTCTTTTATTTTGAGTCATTTTTCGTGAGTTTAGAAGCTTTGCAAAATGCCATCTTTTTGGACTGTAAATTAAAATATACCACATAAAAAACTCTTTGAAAAAAGTTATAAATCACCTGTTTTTCAAATAATTTTACTCTTGTATTGATTTTTGTGAGTAGTAAATAGTGTAAAATTTTTTTTGCAAATGACAGAAGTCAATCGACTATTTAATAACGTGGCAATAGGTATTTCATGAAACTGGTTCGGAAGCAAGCGATCTTGGAGCCTATATATGTGTGCATGTGTCAGCAATTCCTATTCTGTTATAGAGAGAGAGAGAATTCCTTACCAATTTGCTGGTGGCTTGGCTTCTTCATATTAGGCACCAATATATTTCATGTTAGGCGAGGTAACACTTGTTATATTATGATGAGCAACTTTATTCACTATTCTTGGTAATGATAATCATGAAAAATGGCCATATTTAACAATAAAGAAGCATGAGACTCCTTTTATTTCAGCCATTAGAATGTTTGGTAATGATACAGGGACTTTAGTAAAAGGATCAAAATCACTCTCCAAAATAACTCTATTAGCTAGGAACACCCCAAGCTAAGTTAGAAATTAAGTGGTGAATAAGGCAATATTATTCCCAACTGAAATCATCAAACAATCGGTCTATTTTTTTAAGGGTGTTTGAGAAATTAGTTAGATTTGAGAGTTAAAACTGAAAGTACTGTACTATGTAAGAGCTTTATACTATAGCATAGTTTTGTTTTACACTATAACATGTGAGAACTTTACACTGTTTGAGTTAAAACTGATAGTTAGAACAAAGTTTGCCAAACACTATTATTCGACTTTTGATTTTAAGTTTTGAAGGTTGGTTGCAATTTTTGTAGTTTCATTTTTGTATATGGGAGGTACCATCCACGAGTCGGGGGCCAAAATTTAATCACATTCTGAATCGCTGTTTAAGTGGAGCCAAAAAAAAGGAAAAAAAGAAAACCCCCTCTCCTTAAAGAAATGAGGCTACAATTTCTCCTGGCTTTGTTTGGGCTGCATAAGCTTATCCTTTAACACTGACACAGTATGACATTATACATCAATATAGTATAATAGTACACCATACTATGTAGTATTTTAAGTAGAGAAATAATCATGTGTATTATCTGAAAACAATTATAGGGTGTTTGAATTCAACCTCATGAGTTTAAACTTAAACACTATAGCATGTAAAAGTTTTACAGTATAGCTATATTCTTTTGATTTTGTTTAACATTGTAGCATGTAAAATCTTTATACTATTTAGGAGTCAAACTCATGAATTTGAACTCAATTGCCATGCACTCTCTTAATCAATTTGGGTGATTAGATGACAACACGACACAAAACTCGCTTGAACTTAGAGAATTTGGTTTTACTATAAATGAGTTTGTGTCAATAACAGGTTGACATGATTAACTCAATTAATAAATAGGTTGTGTTAAGGTTGATTATCTTAATACGATTCATATGCAATTACATGATTAACTGCATATATGATTTGAAACTTGATTATATATAATATAACATAAAAGTTTATATGATGCATAAAAATCTTGCTTTTATTAAATACAAATATTAGGAATTTTAAAATCTGTAGGTAAATTTTACATGTTAATCTAAAAATAAATTATAAATTGTCTAATAAACATATTATATATGTCATGATCGTGTTCAATAAGTCATAGTTGTATCAATTACTTATTCAAAAATATAAATTTAAATGGATTATGTTAGTTGACACGATTAAATGGTTAATATATGGGTCGTGATTAGGTAGATATCCTCTAACATGTTTAATAAATATGTTGTTTGGGTTGATGTTTCTTATATGATTAATAAACAAATTGGCACGATACAACTTGTTAACATGAATTGTCACCCACAGAGAGAATTAGAGACAGAGGGAAAGAGTATATATCATTTAATCATTAGAGATGGGGAGGGGAGTGCATAGCCAGCTGTCAAGATGGGATCAAATCTTGGGCTTATTAATTCCATTCACATGATTCTCACACAAGCCTCCTCTCTGCCCATTAACACGATGCTAGATTAGTAATATTATATAGATTTTGTATTCTAAACTTGATAGATTTACTGCAATCATGACTTATATATTAAAAATTTCATCGTAGTCGCATCTCATCAATATTTCTGATGACCTAGCTAGATATGAGATCGAGATCTGATGAGAGATCACAAACAGATATAATTTTATATACGTATCATTAGCACATGTTTACTATTTTAATTATCACCGTGTATTTACCTTTTAAAACTTTTACTTCTTTAAAGAAGTGCCTTTATTTTGTAAATAAAGTATTAGTATCAATAAAATTTAATTTTAGAATTTATGATATATATATATATATATATAGGCACACACATTTTGCCTTTGTAAAAGTGAATGATCTTCATGCAAAGATATTGATCGGTGTATCATGATCATCGTCATCTCTTTCAATGTTCTTCGTTTTTTGTTTTTGTTTTGTGTTTAATTTTTTTGTTTTGTTTTTTGTTTTTAATCAAATCTCCCTCATCGGAAGTGTATACGATCAGTCAAGCTCAACGCTGTGTATGTAACACTGTGGACTTAGCAAAGATAGAATCTCTTTAATTCCTTATTAAACTTGTTTTTCATCTGATCTTCCCTTTATAAAAATAAATTACAGTGAAACTAAATTGACATTAAGTTGATAAAAGAAAAAGAAAAGAAAAGAAAAGAAAATGACACATGAAGTTATTGTGGTAGGCTTTTTATTGCTGGAAAGTCACCTGGTATTGCTTGTCTTCACGGAAAAATGGTGAGATAAGTGAGTCGACAACGTTTTTGTCCTTCATGCATGCAATATCGTGAACCTATTAACACCTTTATTCTAACTAAAAATAGAAACCTTCTAGATGGTACTAAAAGTTACAAGTAAAAGAATTCGTTTTTTTTTTTTTATAGGTTTCAAAAGTAATTTTCATTTCTAGTTTTTTAGTCTACCGATTTGTCCCAAGTTTTATAGAGTTAGAATATGGGTCAATCATAGTTTTATTTATTCTATTTCCTCAAAGGTGTCTAAATCCGCTTCTAAGACCAAGATTTTGGAAAGTTTATGAGCTCTCCTAAAATTTCAAAACATAAACAATCATATAAAAAAGTCAAACACATTTTGATCTCAAGCTCAAATATAATGATTCAGAAATTTACTAAGTCAAATATCTAACCACAAAACAATTTTAATAGTTCAAATTAGGAACAAATTGTCGTTTTTAATATCTAACTATAAGAGAACACTCCAACCAAAAAAAAAAAAAAAGATCTGCCCTTAACGTTATAAATCAATTCAAATAAGCAATATCCAAAATCCACCATATAAATATTCAAAAAAAAAAATCTACCATATAAATTCAAATTCTACAGCACAATTTTATTATATGAAAAACGTTGCTACGAGATAAACTTCATGGATGTGAATAAATTAGGTTGTGTACTTTTTCTATCTGGCTTTTTTTTTTTTTGTGGAAAAGTCATTTCACAGATAGAACAAAACTAGAAGTTGTTTGAAATTTCGACCACTTGGAATTATTCATAATACACTGGGAGGCTGCGGTAGAGAATAGGCAACTGTTAATCATGTGAACCTAATAAATGATCTCGTTATCATGCCTAGTGTAAGATAACGTTAAATTGTACGTTAAAAGGAAATGTGTTTCCTATCAATTAAATCAAGGAGATCTCTGCATTTATGCCCCGAGGATGCAAATAATTGATGCAAAATAAATGGAATGGGACGGGGGTTTAGTTGTTTCTATATCTCTTTGTTCTCAGTACTGCAGTACAGCTTGCCATGTGGCCCCAATGGGCCCAATCATACATACTCGAAATGGAAAATTTCCAAGTCAAGAGTAAGTTAAGTAACAATTGTTGAGGGTTTTTTGGGCTTGATGGATCTCTCGAACGTATTGTCGAAGAGGCCAAGGGTCCCTACTCGGAGTTACCTCCTACGGGAGGAGCGCGTCTCTTAGAATTCGAACCTTTGATACACTATTATAAGAGGGCCTTAAGTCTATCACAAGTACCAATCTGACTGGCCAGTTGGATTAGTACCTAGGATAGACTTAAGGCCTTCTTATATGAGTAGTCAAAGGTTCGACTTCCAGGGGACGTGCTCCTCCCGCGGAAGCAAATCCAGTAGGGGCCTCTTCAAGTCTCTACGACAATATGTTTGAAGGACCCGCCAAGCTCTAACCGGGGACCACAAAACCCTTAACATAGAAACGCGCGTTTTCAATACGTTCGAGGGGCTCATCAGGCCCCGGCCGTGGGACCAAAAAACCCTCAATAACAATAAATTCTTGCATTTAAATACGTTATATACCCATTGAGATGATAGTTTTTTATTGCAAAAATCAACTGCTGTCTTAACTTGAAAAGTGAGCAACTAAAGGGTTGCCTGTTAAGTTTATTTATTTTCTATTTCCTGTGTTTTTTTTTTGGAGAGAAAACATCGCATTTTATTAATGACCAAATCCGCTAGAATTACATCTCTCACAAAATGAGGGAGAACACCTAAATCAACAAAGTCCTCAACATGAGTAAAAACAGAGTTAGAAAAGATATGGGCCACCGTTCAATCCAAGTGGGTGTCACAATAAGTAGGGGTATTCATAGAGTATGTTAATTCATTCGATTCAATCTAATATTTCGCCGGATTGGATTCGACTACGAAGATTAGGAATTAGTGATGGATTGAGATTTTCTCAATTTGGTATGTGTAGATTGGATTATAAATTAAGTATCTTACAATCTGTATAATCTGAACTATATGTATTATATAAATTATATATATATATATAGATTTTTTTAATAGTATAAATTTACACTTTGGTAGTGACTTTAAGTTATATATGCCTTATTGGATAATTAACTAAAAAGAAAAGAAACCCAACCCAATTACAAAGCCTAAACTTCACTTGTTTGTCTGGTGTAATGTATTGAAATTATTACAATTCATTTTATTATCAAAAATTTACATTCAATTAGGTTATAGTATGTTGAATTTTATGTGATGTTATGTTACCTTAATTTTTTATTTTCTATTTTTTTTAATAAATTTAAAAGCTTAATCTGTGAATTCATAGAATTCAATCCGTAAAATCTAATGTTTCTAGATTGGATTAGATTGGGATCTCACATATTGGTTTCGGATTGAAACTTTCCCAATTCATATCTATAGATTGAATTATGGATTAATCCCTAATCTTTATAATCTGATCCATAAACACTCCTAATAACAAAGTAATGCCAAAATAGTTTATTGTCCAGTTAGTCGTTGACGTATTGTCAAAATTAAGTTTTAGTTTGTTTTATATAAAGACCAATCAAGTGATGCTAGTTTAGAGAATTTTAGTCCTTCTTGTTGAGTTGGATAAGGACTGTAAGATCGTTGCTCATAGCTTGAGTCATTGAGCTCTTTCCAAGTATTCTTATTGATTGGGGACCTTGTTTGTGTTTCTTCTACTTTGTTTCCTTTATATGACCCTGTTTAGACCAGCTTTTTGATCTCTTTAATTTGGCTAGTTTGTGTTGTCATTGTCTTTATTGAATGCTTATATATACACACGCACATATATATGAGAAAAATTAAAGTCTCATGGAAGAGAGACAATCTTATGGCTATGGTTAATTGGATTTAGTTGCGGGCCCCGATATATGCTAGTTGGGAGGTAAGACCTTGGACATGCAATTGCAGTTTTGGACGTTAGGAACTTGACGCCATTTACATTTTAATTTGACGACGTCATTCGGTTCTTGCCTTTTCTTTTCTTTTTTTTTTAATGATATCGTAAGGGACCACGTCATTTGCAACAGGTATTTTGTTTTCTTTCTTTCTTTTTTTCTTTTTTCTCTATTGGCTCTATATAGAGATGTCAAACGTGCCATCTTAGTCCGGTTCGGCCCATTTAAATTAGGAAAAACGTGCTTCGTGTTGCTTTTAGGCCGGCCTATTTATTTATTTGTGCTGTGCTATACCATGTTTGTTTCTTATTTATGGTATCAAGCTTAGCTCACGGTCTATTTATACTTGTGTCGTGCTTTTAATGTGCTCGTGTTTTAATTGTGTCCAGTAGCAAAATTATAGGTGGGCAAGAAATAAAAATATTAGACACAATTAAAATTTTAACTTATAATAAAGTAAAATATAGTAAAATTCAAACGAAATAAAATCTTGTTTAAAAAAAAATAATATATTTTAATTTTTATAAAAAAGACCAATGTCGTGCCATTATCGCGTTGTTTATCGTACTCATGCATTATAAAAATAATATATTTTTAGAAATACATAATAAAAGAATAATAATGCCGTGCCATTATTGTATTGCTTATCATACTTGTGCTGTGTTCTTAGCATGTCGTATTAAGCACGAACCTATTTAATAAATGTGTTAGGCTAATTCTATTTAATAATCGTATGGTATCATGTTGCGCCTGCTTTTTAACGTATTGTGCCCGTGCTAGACCCGGGGAGACATGGTGGGTTTGCTTTGTGCTCATTTTGGAGGGAATTCGTTATGTCCGTTTTCCTCTTGAGCAGCAATACCTTTTGTACTTATAAGTACTATATATATATATATATATATATAAAACCTTTCCTTCGTCCTCTTTCTCGAACAATGTGGGATCTCATCACGCACAACCACGACAGTGCGATCTCCCTACACCCACTAAGGCGGCACTATCTCGGTTCGTCTTCCCCCACAACACTTTGCCTTCTACAACTTTTTGTAATTCCTTGGATATAGGGTTACTTGGCCTTGGCGACCGCTTCCGGCTCAGCTTAGCCGTCACCCTTGTCCCTGCCTCCGTCATTGACATAGGGAAGACTAGTCGACTCGGCTCCTACAACGAGGAATTCGAGGACACCGTCATTTTCTTCAAGGAAGTAATTGAATGTGGATTTGTGTTGTTAACAGAAACCGAAGGTAGAAAAATTTTGCAACGGTTGAAACTTGAAAGGGTTTCCAAAAAAAAAAATGGATTCATATGTGGATAGGTATGAATTGAAAATGGCATTTTGTAATGATGTCTAACTAAAAATCCTTTTATTTTTATTTGATCAGGAGTGTGAATATAGCATTTATTATTGGTTTTTTCTACTTAAAATCACTAGTCCTAAAAATTTATTGTTTCTCATGTAATTTGGGGGTATGTTCAAAAAAATTGGTGAGGACTTTGTGGTGGATTTCTTTTGATAGAAGGAAGAAGACAACAGAGTTGATGGAGGGGAGGAAACAGAATTGACGTAGCCCCTTTCTTTTCCTTTCATTCTCTAACAGTGCCCTTATTGTATGTTAGATAGATTTTTTTTTCTTTTTTCTTTTTAATAATCATCGCTCGATATAATCCAATGGCTTCAAATGTGTGCCTTATCCATTATGACTTTTGAAGTCACTCATCGTAGTCGCTCTATATATATATATATAATTATACTAATTATTTTGCGATATTGCTAATAAAGCAAAGGAGAAAGCACGACCAAATTGAAAAGATTACATTTGTCTAAACAAAGAGGCGGCACAAAACTAAGCAACATAATATAGGGAAAAAAAATGTTAAACCACTAGAAATGAAACGGTTAAACTTACATTTACAATTACTTAATACATGTGTTCGAATATTCTTACAAACAAGATATGGAAATCACACATGTGATATTCAAAGAATGAGGCCGAGTACATCCTTATTGCGATATAGCAATACATGTAGGACCCATCTAGAGCGAGTGTGACTGATAAATTGGCTAGTAGCTAGCATTGAAGTGACAATAATGCTGCTAAGAGACTCATAAATTTAGGCTCTTGACATGCTAGTAGCAACGTTCCCGTTCTCTCGGTATTCCACATGTGATCTTAATAGATTTTTATTAAGACACTAGGTAAGGGTACGAGGGCACTTTTAAATCAGAAAAAAAAAGGCATTATTTCTTTCCTTTATTTTTTGTACAAGAGCATCACCTATTTGCCCATTGCCCATTGCCCATGCCATTGTTGGGCTGTAAAGTACCAATATTGTATTTGATGTTGAGAACACTAACCAACCAATCCTGCCATTTTGGCATTGACATAAACGAAGACCTTATTTCTTGGAAAGAATTTACTTCATGTAAAGGACTTATGACAGGACCGATACATAAAAGAGAATCCATAAAAACGTAAATATCTCTTATCTAAATTCACATTCACAACAGGGGTATTACTTTGAAAAAGAACAACTCATTATAAAAGACCAAAAACAAACCTCGATTTACTATTCCTTTTGTCTGCCTCCATTGCAGTATTGAGAACTTTGTTCAAATTTAACAGACCAAGGCACACATTACTGTCCAAAAAATAATAATAATAATGATAATAATTTACTTATATATATTCAACAACAATCAATTATTATAAATTCCCCAATAAAAAAACAAAAAAAAAAATCAATACGAGTTTCGGATTTGACTCAGTGAGTGAGTCACAGATCCGGTTGGTAATCACGGTAGGGCACACCCGCGACGCGTAAACCCTAGCCGAGACCTGTCCCTGTCGAACTCCAACAGAAATCCTTGTTGCATCAGATTCCCTATCACCGAAAACCCTGCTGCCGAGCTCACGGGTTGAATCGCCAGGCACTTGACTCGCTCCGCCGCCTCAATGAAATAGTTCCTCGGCGGGGGCGAGAACACCGAGTTCCCGGCCAGTCGGAAGCTGAGTTGCGGAAGACTCGGCCTCGACTCGCCCGACATGTTCACGCAGAGGTCGAAACCCGGGATCGACTCAGCTGGACTGGGAAACTTAACTCGCCCTCTGAACGCCGCCAACACCAAACGGTAAGCCGGCTCGGCGAGGAACATCAATGTAGTTCCGGAGTCGATAACGGTGCCGCCGTTACCCAGCTCGTCGATAGACCAAACAGAGGGGCTGATCGGTAATTTCCGTCCCCCAACAGAGACGCTCTTGATTCCGACGTAGTAAAATGTAGGCGACAAAGGGTTAACAAGTAACGGCGTGAAGGTCATTTTGGGGATTTTCGAAATGACGTCGCGTTGGGCGGCTCCGATCGTGAGGTAACTCGTCGGCGGCGGAGATATCGTGTAGTCCATGAGACAGTAGGAGAACTTGTTGCCGAATCGGCGGCCGAGTTGGGTCGAGAACGAGATGGGCCCCCGGCCCAGGCCCATGACTCCTTCGGCCCCGTTGAAGCTCTCACCCGAAACGCTAGGCCCGGAGCTCCGAAACGAGCACCCGAAGTTCAGCCCGTTAAGCTCCGTCTCCCTCCCGGAGTTCAGCCTCAACGTCGTCGTTTCCTCGGAAAAGAACCCGCTTGTGCTGGACCCATCCGCATAGGAATATTCGTACCGGCAGGGGCTGTGTAGCAGGGTCCGGTTACACGGATTCGGTTTGGGGTGAGGGACGAGGCGGCAAACCGGGTCGTAGCAGTGGTGGGGAGAGAATGTGGAGGAGTGGCGGGCGAGGAAGGCCGATCCGGGTCTCCGATTGGTGCAGTTTTTGCAGGCGGAGCACCTCACCCACACCAGATCGCTGCCCGTGTCGGCGACGAGGAGGAGCTTCTGCGGCGGAGTTCCGACGCGGAGGTCGACGAAGTACTGGCCGGAGCCGGTTGAGGCGCCGGATACGATGGGGGATTTGACGGCTTTGCGGCGGCGGAGGAGGCCGGAGAGGCGGAGGAGGTCGGAGGCGAGGGTTTCCGCGGGAGAAGCGGAGGGTTTTCGTTGGAGCAATGGGAGTTTGATCAGGTATTCCCGGGTTTGGTTGTTCTCGGAGTTGCGGGAATCGGCGAAGGTGACGAGGAGCAGAGTGATGGAGAGTAAGGAGAGAGGAGAGGACAGCGACATTGTTGTAATGTGCTGAACAGAGAGAGAGAGAGGGGTTTAGAGTAAGCAGAGAGAGAGAAAGAGAGAGAGTCAGATAGGGCTTTTGTGATAAAAAGGCCGTATTTTGTACATTGAAGACTACACACATCCCATGACGTGTTTTACGAATTTATGTAAAGAAAGTACAGAAAAGAAAGAGATCTGATAAAGCATTACATGTATATGCCATGTAATGCGTGATTTTTTAACAGGAGTTTTCGATTTTAAATCAAGGTTGTAGAGAGCATTTCTGCCTAAAAAAAATTGCAGAGGACATAAATATTATGAAATGGTGCTCCCGGAAACACCATTGGAACCGTAATTTAACTAACTTTTTTACCGTGTTTTTTTTTTCATATGTTTTAATATTTTTGATTTTAGCTATTTTCCTCGAAGGTCCATAAAATGTTTTTTTTTTAATTCAATCATTTTTCTCTAAAAAAAGAACTACAAGAGAGAGAAAAGTATGTGATAGAATATAGGAAAAAAAATACTCGCACTGCTAGAACTTAGTTTTGAATCTTGAGATTAGCTATTTTACTATTGTTAATAGGTTATTTGGCCATGCAATTTAAACAACTTTTTGTATTTTAAACTAAGTTTGTTATAATGTTTTCTTTAACAAAATTATAGTTCAAACCGTATCTCTAAACATCCTATTGGCATGTGGCGAAAATTTGGTATTATTTTAATAGAATATTATGATTTAAAATTGTGTTATTTAATGTTAAATAAATAATGTTGTTTTACAATGTGCAATAAATAATCAACAAAAAAATTAACGTCTTTTTCAGTGGGTTACATATTGATAAGGTAAATTGTTGATGGTTAAATTTGGTCACATTTCTACTATAAATCTAACGGTTGTTACTTATTTAGAGGCTGTTTGGTTGAGTAGTTTTTACTATAATTTTTACTACAAATTTAATTATAAATAATATAAAAATTTTATATACTTTAATAATAAAAAAAATTATTATAATATAAAATTTTAACCTATAAAAATAAAAATAATTTTAACCATTAATTTTTATCATTTTTTAAATACTGATTTAGTTTTCACCAGAGAAATTGCTGAAGAATCATGGACACAGAAGATGTGAAAAGATGGAGGAAAAAGGGCCTAGAGGGTGAAGAGATGCCCTAGTTATCCTAGTCTCGCAGCTAAGCTGGGAGCCTGTGAAGCATATAGATCGTACTTTTGTCGTGGTGCTGTGGGTTCTGTGAAGAGGGGAGCAAAAAAAGAAAAAAAGAAAAAGAAGGAAAAGGCAGAGAAAAGGAGAGAACAAGGAAAGACGTGAACAGTAAAAGATGAAAGAATTGGAGTTGGCATCCCATGAATGGATATGTGAAATGTTATGTCTGAGGCCATTCTGCGCCTCCACTACTCTTGTGCCACGTGTGAATCAGACATTAAATTTGAAAAGAGAGACGAGTGGAATGGTTACAAAATGACAGGCTGGCTGTTCCCTGAGAAAAATAACAGGCTGTTTGTGGTTGTGGAAATACAAAAAGAAAAAGAGAAATTTATTGGTTATGGATTCAAGTTTACGAGGTATGTGGTCCATTTTTTAAACTTTTTAAAGTAAATAATAAGTTTAAAAAAACTATAATAAATAATAAAATTATGATATAAATAATTTATTTATTATATAAATAAAAAAATAAATTATTTACATGTTTGATTTAGTTATAATGTAAATAAAATAGTAAATAAATTATTCATAATAAAAATGTGATTTATTGTAAATGTTTTTAAAACCTATTATTTACTCAAGCAAGTTTTATGGTTATTTGTGGTTGTGAAAAATAATGGGCTGGTTGTGGTTGTGGAAATCCAAAAAACAAAAAAGAAAAAGGTAAATTTATTGGTTATAGGTTTGAGTTTACGGGGCACATGGTCAATTTTTTAAACTTTTTAAAGTAAATAACATGTTTAGAAAATAGTTATAGTAAATAATAAATTTATGATATAAATAATTTATTTATGGTATAAATAAGGAAGAAAATAAATTATTCACACATTTGATCTATTTACTATGTAAATATAATAGTAAATAAATTATTTATAATAAATCTGTTATTTACTGTAAATATTTTCAAAACCTAAGTTTTAAAAAAGAGTTATTTATTACAATTTTTCACTTCACCATAGCTGAGAAGTCTTGAAGGTGACAAATACCCACTGTATTAGGAGTCGCCTCGTATGATTCAGGCCAGATCCAAGTTGGCACGGCTGACTTAGGGGAAACCCATCTCTAAAAAGCTCATATTCAAATATACTATTTTTGTAAACAAATTTAATCCGTTTTTCATGGAAGTCATATCGATAAGAATTTGAAAAATAGAATACAGCCTAATTTACACTTTAATCTTTATTTTGGTACTGAAAAGACCTTTGTTTCTATTTGCATGTGGGAAGACAGCATTATATGATTCAGTGGAAAGGAGTTCCTAATTTCAAGTAACTACAATTTAGCTGCCAATGGTGGGTTGCTTTGGCGGTTGGGATGTGTTTCATTTTTCTCATCTCAAGATCAAAATGGATTCAGCGTTCGATATTCCATACTCTTATTTTAAGGTCCTTCCAGTCAATAAAGTGTGCCACCTTGAATTTTGAAGTTTGGTGAGAATGAAATTGGGTTCATTTTTGAGTAAATACGTGAAAGAGATGGGTAACAAGATACTACCAATAATTCCTCCATTTTTTAAAAGAAAAGAGTAACATTTTTTTAATCTAATTGCAAAATCAACTTTCCTTAAATGGAAAACCAGGAAAATGTTGAAGAAATTAAAGAAAAATAAAATTGGGTTTCAAATATATTTATCCATTGAAATGGTATATAAACGGATTAACACAAAAAAAGAGTTGTATTTTAGCCCCTATGTATAATATTTTTTATGTAAATAAAGAGAAAGGATAAGTTTAACACATTCCAATTAGGTTTACACTTACCAAGCAACTCATTCTCTATCAAGCCCCTGACTCAAAATTATTCAAAAAAAAAAAAAAAATAAAGAAATTAAGAAGCTAGCTGCAAAGACTAGTAGTGCATTTGGTAAAACGTCCTTTGAACAAAAAAGTTCTAATTCAAACTAGTTTTTTTTATAGTATTTTTTCTCACAAAATTGGAGTTGCTCTAGGGTTTTCAGTTCAAACCTTTAGTTTGAACTGTGTTTCCAAACTCAAGCTAATACAATAACAATAAAAAAAGAAAAAAAGAAACAAGCCACACCAATTTATCCTAATAAATTAATTTTAAAATTGTCAATTTTTCCCTAAGTATCATATTTTAAATGCTTCTTTTGTTATCTTTTATGTCAGCTAACTCAACCAAAGAGGATGTTTGATATTCTCAGTTTTAATCAAAATTTTTAGTTGTTACAGCATAAAGCTCTTATATGCTACAATATCAAGAACAAATGAGCTATAGTGTATGGCTTTTACGTGCTGTAGTAGTTTTAACTAGTGCTCTCAAATATCTATAAGACTCTTTGAAAATGAGAGTTGATTATTGTTGAGAACTTAGACCATCTTCTGAAGGGTAGAGGCAATGAGAGATCAGGGAAACTTGAAAAACAAATAATAATAAAAAAAGAACCTGCTAAAAACTAAACTTATCGTTCACTTCGGGTGTTGTAGCGTTAACTAAACTCAGCATGGAGCTAGGGCAAGAAAGATCCAAACCTGAATTGAGAATAATAATTTCTCATCAATATTTTTGTTAAGCTTAAATATCTTGTCTTTCAATTAATTGGTTCTTCTCGAGTTATCTCGATTTTCATGATTTGCATAAAGACTTCTTGTTTGTGCCGGTGTATAGCATCTTGGTGTTTAAAACATGCATAAAGTAATCATTCACTTCTACGATCTTTAAGCTAAAATAATTAACAAAGCATTTTAGTCGGTGCTGGAGGCACATGAGAGAGAGAAACTAAAAATGTCTCTCTCTTTCTCTCTCGCTTTTCTATCTTTTATCTTTTCCATTTTTTTTTTCATTAACACTAAAATGTCTCAAAATTTCGTGAATCGGGTATGTACAAACATGCCATGTGAAATAACGCCAGAGTTTTCACGCACATAAATCAACGCTGAAAAATACCTAATAAATTACTAACAAAACTAATTATTTGTACTGATTTTTGTGTCACAAATTTACAAATAGGTAAAGATTAGTGTTTTTGAACTTAGAGGTGGGATTCATTCAAGACCATATTTATAAAATATTAAAAGTATTCACCTATGTTATGTCTGTAACTACGGTAAAGATTTTATATGTGATTATATGCGTGAGGATATATATACACAAATTATGAGTCTGTACATATTATTAGTTTATATATATATATATATATATATATATATATTCATTTTATTTAATAGCTTTCATGTGGACAAACTATTATATATATATATATGTATATATATATTTTATTTAAAAGCTTTCATGTGGACAAACTAATAAGGTGTTTGACAATTGTAGTTAGAATTAAGGTTATGATTATCAAATAATTAATGTAAAGCTCTTATATGTTAAAAAACAAAAAGTTGTTACAGTGTGAAGCTCTCACATCCTAGAGTGTTTTGAACCATAATCATGGTTATACTTGTGACACCTAAGTATTTTTAATGTATTAAAAATGCAATAAGTTAAAGATTATGTTAAGACAAAAATACAGTTTAAGAAAAATACTGTATAATAATATGAAAAATTATACAGTAAAAAGTACACTAAAAAAGTTATGTAATACGATAATTACACTGTAAAAGTAATGCAGTATAAGAATTTGACTGTTTAAGGTTAAGCAGTATAGGAATTAGACTGTTTCAAGTTAAAGAATATATGAATATTACGGTTTAGAGAATATAAATGAATAAGGAATGCTGTAGCAGTATGGAGAACATACCAACAGTATAAGAAAAATACTGTTTGTATAAATTTGACCCGTATAAAGTTAGATAATATTGAAATTGCATTATGTGATAGATGAAAATAAGCGTAGAAGGTTGTGAGACCTCATGAATGGTATGAAAAAGAATACAGGCAATATAGAAAAAATATTGTCAGTATAATTTTGGACAATATAAAAAGTCTTTGTGAGACCCACCATGGACACCTCAACAAATGAAAATTTGCCGCCTAGCCCCTTGGGTGGCCGAATCATATAAAGCCAAGTTAAGCCAAAGATGATGTCAAGTGATGATGACGATGGTAAGTCATCAAATTTTGGTGGAAAAATTACCAAAATAACCATTGTGGCCAAATCCCATTTTACCAAGTTGCCCCAACTTTTAATTACCAAATGACGCTAAGTGGTGACTAAGCATGCAAAGTCATCAAATTTGGTAAAATATCAAATCGTAGTCATCACTTGGTTCACCTTATAAAACCAAAACATGAACTAAATAAATGCTTCATTTCTCCCCTAGAAAACCATCTCCTCCTAAGGCCATTCTCTCTCAAATTTTGATGATTTCTAAGCCTCCAAATGATGTTTGAAGCAAGTCTAAGTGTGGACAATCAAGGACAAGCAATTGTGGAGGTAAAAATCTAAACTTTTATTATGGGTTTTAATGTTTTCAATTGGGTTTTATTCATGAATTGGATTGGGTTTTCATGGGTTATGTTATGGATTGTTGCCAAGGGGACTTTGAAAGATTTCAAGTAATGAAAAGGAAGGACAAGCCCTAGCACGGATTAGGTAAAAATTCTAATCCTTAAAGTTAAGTTAAAGTTTATGTTTTTGTGCATACCATGTGTTTGATGAAATGTTTTGGTATATGGCATGTAAAATAGATATTATGGTATGAATGGTTTTTGTTCTATATTGATGGTGATGGTGAAAGAAAGAAAGAAAGTGAGGGTTTTAGGTTTAAAAATGAAAAATGGTTAAACTTTGTAAAGTTTAACTAGTTTCAAAGGAATAGGATTTTGAGGGCCTTACAGGCCAATTTAGGTCCCAAATATGGTATAGAATTTGCCAACATAGTGAGGGAAACAACTTTTATGACCAAAGTTTTGTAAAATTCCAAAAGGATTGAATTGCAAAGTCTTGCTAATTCTCGGCAGATTTAAAAATCAGTCAAAAAGTCCACTTTAATGTTGGAATTTCTATAAAGTTAAAACATGAAAGTTGTAGAACACATCGAAACTGTTAGGATATCATAGACAGTTTTCTAAAATTTTCCTCGGTTTAGGAGCTACAAATTTTACAAAATTTTGGGTACAAAATTTCAAGAACTAAAAATGTTATGACAAGTTTAGAATTTGACCAAGGAGCTTTTGTAAGTTCTTTTCCAAGTAAAAAACTGAACGTTATGGTATAAATTGGTCACTTTTGGTTTTGGGGGAAAAATGTAAATATTTTTGTATTTTGAGCCAAAACCTTAAAATCGTGTGAAAACTGGGTTTTCACCTGGGAACGCTAGGTTCATGCACTGCTGAAGGCAGTGGGTAACCATAGTTGCCAAGTTCTAAAGGATTCAAAGTTTAGTCAAGGAATGAATGAAAGAAAAAAAGATTAGGGGTAAAATGGTCATTTTATGAACAATGGCCAAAACGAACCCGAAACGCCGATGTCGGGAAATGTTCCTTAGTGGAAATTTTTTTGTAATACATAGGTAATGGAACGGTAAAGTTAAGCAATGAGTTTTGTAAAGTTACGAAATGGATAAAAAACCCTTAGGGGTAAAAACGTCATTTTTAAGAAAACAACTAAAATGGAGTCGAACACTCTAAACTAGCAAAATGTTCTTAGATGAAAAATGTTCCGTAATACATTAAGTAATGAAACTGTCAGTGAGATGGGAAATTTAACTAAGGGACGTTTAAGAACAAAGATAACTTGGTGGGTTATAGAGCTAAGTAGAAAGAATGATAACCTGGTGATTATTTAATTAAACAAAGGGAAAGGTAACCTGGTGGGTTACAAAATTACGTAAAGAAAAAGGTAAACCGATATTATATCAAGTTATGAAAAAAAATGAATATTTAATGGTTAAGTTATGTTATCAATCAAGTAGATTGGTGATAAAAGTTAACTAATTAGTCAGATGTCCTGTGATCAGGACACAGAGGCCGACTAATGAAAGGAAAAGGAAGGAAATGAGAGGTTAGAGCTAGAATCAAGTAAGTTTCAAACCTCACCTACAACATAAAGTAAATAGTTTTCAAATATATATATATATATATATTTACAAATGTATTTGCAATTGTTATACAAGTTGTTTTTAAAAGTATGTTTGCATTTGTTATATAAAAATTTTTACAGTTTAAATCAAGATTTGCAATGTATTTGCAATTATTATGTTAAAACATGATTGCATTTAATGTGCATAAAGTTTTGAAAGATCAAGTAAAAGTTTGCAATGTATTTGCAAAATTTATGTTTAAAGTATGTTTTGTATTTTGTTAATGCATAATGTTTTACAGTTTAAGTAATTAGTTTTATGTTGCATTTGTTATGCAATAAGTTTCAACGAGCATAATTATGATTGCAAATGTGGTTGCATATAATGTGATTGCCTTTGATTTACTCACTAAAGTTAATAAGAAGGTAAAATAAAGATAAAAAGAAAGTGTCGAACTAGCCACCTTGATATGAGGTATACAAGTAAAGTTAAAGTTTTGACCCCTTTGATATGAGGTACATGACCTCGGTGTTTGATGGTCTCCAGTCTTCCACAAGGGAAGCACTATCTTTATGATCTCATGATTAATGATGTTGGTAAGAACACTAAAGTAAGATAAGGAAAGATGAAGAAGAAAGATAGAGAGTGAAAGTAAGAAAAGAAGGTACATAAGACGCTCATAATTGAAAGTTCATAATTGAGCATAAACGAAATTATGCATTTTAACTTTGCTTGCATTTCTTATTATAAAATGTTATGTGTTATGCTATGAAAACATTCTGAGAAGTGTTTTACATAAAATGTTTATGGAAAACATTTTTATGTTCTCAAGAAAAGGTTTACAAATGGCGTTTTATGAAAAATGTTCAAGAAATGTTTTCCGAAAAACGTTTTCAAAAATGTTTATGAAAAACGTTTAGAAAAAACATTTTAAGAGAAAGGTTTTTATGAGAAAAGTTTTTAAAGCATGTTTTAATTGTTTGTGAGTTTATGTTTGAACTTACTGAGCCAAAGCTCATAAAAAGTTTTTTCATACTGTAGGTAGTCTTATGAATAACCAGTAGGACCTGTTTGGGAAGCTTCGTGTTGCAGAGGATAGATGCAGAGATTTGGGTATGGATACCACTACAGCTTGCTTCCGTTATTCAAAAGAAAAGGTTTTTTACTATTTAATATAGTGTTTTCAAAGTTTTAAGAAATGTTTTCAAGAATTTTAGATATATTTTACAAAATATTTTATATAATTATAAAGTTAAGTTTTTAAGTTATGATTCTGTTAACGTTTCTTATTAAGTTTTAATAAAGGATTTAAAATGGTTTTAAAGTTATGTGTTGAAAGATGCCTCAACTTAAATTTGCGACAGAAGTCACAACAGCTTTTAAGTACATTTTAAAAGATGTTAAAAGAAAAAAAAAATTATTCAGTATTTTTCTTACTAAGTAAGTAAAATTAATTCTTAAAAAATGATGTTTAAAGAAAGTTAAGTAACTATCTGAAAGGACGGGTCGTCACAATACCCACACTTCCTAAACACCGTGTAAGATCTAACAGCCAATTGGCTTATGCAAGTAGAGGACTGGAGCAAAATCCAAGAGTACGGATCTGACATTTTTGTCCAATTAGGTATGCTAATTAATTAGTTCACTTGCAATCTGACTAGTTAAATTATAAAAAGTACTTATTTTACTCCATGAATATCTTTCTTTCTTTAAGATGTTAATATCCTATAGCGATCACGTTGATTTTAGTCGATTAATTAGCTGAGGACGAGTGTCTAGGTATATTCCACTGCAAGATTTGCGCGTCTTAACGGGTTAATTTCGAATTTTACCTTTAAAGAAGGATGGTTTTATCACTTTCTCTCATATTATCACTTAGAAGAAATGAATTCTCCATCATATTATAAAAAAGTTACAAAGTCCACTATCATCATCGAGGCTCAATTCCTTAACGATTTTAATCACTTGTGGGTTGTATTACTACTTGGTCAAGGACATTTTAGTAAAATTATAAAAAGCAAACTTTAAAATAAAAAGTTGAAAATAAAAAATTACAATTGCTCAATCTACGACTAAAACCATTAATTTTTTTTGATGTTTTATTGATGACAGTACTATAGTTGCAGAGAGTACGTGTTTGATGACATAGTTGAAACTACAAGTTGAATAAAAAATACTATAATATGTGAGAACTTTACACTGTAATAAACTTTGTAACAAACTTTTTACTTTACATCGTAGCATGTTATAACTTTATTAGTTCTAACAACGTTTGCCAAATGAAGCCACGACTTTTAAGTTTAGTACGCATTTTTGTGTCATTTTAAGTTGTAAGGAACAAACAAAAATTACTATTATTTTATAAGGGCTTAATTTATTTTTTTTTAAGCTTCCTAAAATATCTTGGCCAAAAGTGTATTGATCGAGCTTAAATTACTTACATCTTATATAGAAGTTTTTAAAATTTTTTAATGAATGATAAGAGGGGGAAAATTAGCATGAGAATAATTTATAACATCCCAACTACATTGACACATATCCTCTGAAAAAGTTGACTCAAACTCAAACCTTTATTTAAATATATTAAATAAAGAAAAAGAAAAAGAAAAAGTAAAAAAGTTAAAACAAAATAATAAACCAACGTCCAAGCACAAAATGAAATGGAAAGACAACCCAATAGAAACAAAAGAGAAATTTGAAACTAAACAATGGGCTAGGACATTGTATATATCACCAACTCAAGATACCAATTCGTCATCGAATAACTGCAACTATGAAACTACCATAAACCAAGTTTATAGGGTATTTGAGAACACAATTTCAATCAATAACTTGAATTGAAAATATTATAATAATTTAAAATTTGTAAGATAAAATATTGTAGTAAAATTTTTCTAGCCTCTCTTATGGCACCTGAAGCCAAGTAAAGGCAACTTTTGCAAACTGCAACTTGAATTTGTGGCTCCCAAACATCTTTTTTGTATTCTTAACTTGAAATAATTTTTCCCCTTCATATGAAGTGCATAAACATTTATTTCTTTCAGAATTATTAATCACTATCTTTTTCAAATTATTAAGATCCATTGAATCAACTTAAAAGCTTTGGACAATTATCTCTACTTTTTTTTTTTTCTTATGAGCAATTATGTTACCGTCAATTATGGATGTTCCCTCTTTATCTGCCAAATCAACTATAGTAGCCTTGCTAACATCATATTGAAAAAATTAATATTAAGATGTTTAGGGTTATAATTTCAACCGCACAGCTTTAATAAAAAAAAATATAAAGTTTTTTTACATGTTATAATGTAAAGCAAAAGTTTGTTATACTATAAGCACTCTGTAATTTTAATAACCCTCATAGTTTTAACCACAAACAGTGTAAAGCTCTGACATGTTATAGTGCTAAAATAAAAATTTACTACAGTATAATACTCTTCCATATTTACAATTTTAACTACATTGTTTCAATTTATTTTCCCAAACACCATATATATATATTGCTCTTTCTTTTTGTTTCTAGTGTTCTGGTGCTTGCTTTTTTCATCAACCTTTTATCTTAGTTAACAAAACCTCTCATGCACCTTTATAAAAAAGAATGAGGTGTTTAAAAGCATTGATTTAAGTTAAGTGGTTAAAAATATTATAGCATATAAAAATTATACACTGTAATATATTTTTATTTGACATTATAATATATAAAAATTTTATATTATAACAATCAAAATTTTAATTCAAATTGATTTTGCCAAATAAAGGTTATTACGAGCCTTTCTGAACCAATCGTGCAAGGTTACTTTATAACAACCAGGTAGTGTTCTTCCTTGTTTACTGACGAAAAAAATGGTATGCAAAAGAAAGAGAGAGGAAAAAAAATCCAAATATAAATAATTAAAGATAAAAGGTTCTCAAACAAACACCAGCTTTCTCGAAAAGATCATTATTAGCCAAGCGTCTTGTATGTCAGCTTTCTGGGGGAATTATTTTATAGATTTGATGTGTCACGTCATTTTATTAGATATTTGCACAATTAATTTTTAACAATGGATTCAAATGCATCATATTTATCTTACTTAAATATTTTTATTAATTATTTTATTTTAAATAATTTTATTTTAATTTGAAAATATTATTTTATTCGGGTACGTATTCCTCCACAATTCCCCTTGAGGATGAATACGATTGCTTTTTTAACTTGTCCATTCTCCTACATCCTGCTTTAGTGCACCCTTTATGTCATCTCATAAAATCTTGCATCTCAAATATAATGTTACGTCAATTAATTCATGCTATACCATTTAAAAGAAAAACTTTTTTTTCGACTAGGTTATAGCCTAATCCTTTCAATGGGGTGAGCTTCATCATTATATGGATCCTACGATGGGATCCATCCCGTTGAGAGGACCGGGCTATAATCTGATCGTAATGTATAGTATCGCTCCATTTAAAAACAGCTCATCAATTAAAAACATTAATTGTCTATTTAACATAGTTTTTCTTATTTTATTTTATTCCCTCATCGAACAAAAGATATTTAAGGTTAAATATTCATGTTAATTCGCCGCACTGCCCCACCACATGTCATCAGTGATATCTTCTGTTATTCACAATCACACGGCCCACTCCCTCAAAGTTGTCAATTAGAAGAAGTTTGAATGAAATTAGTAGAAGAAGAAGAAATTTTTATATTTGCTGCAACGATCTTTTTTTTTTAGCAAAGCATAGAAAATCTGGAACATTGGCAATAAACCAAAGGGTTCTGCTAAACCAAATGCTTGTATATTATTAAGATCATTAGCACATGGTCGTAGAAAATAAATAGCGTCGGCGAGTAAGAAAAAGGGAAAAATAAAGGCAATATTTTAAAGGATATAAAATTAATTTAATTGATGTCATGACCTGACCTTATATTTTAATTGATACAGCATTTTAAATAATATGACATGATATTTTAATTGACATAGCAATTTAATTAACTTAACAAGATATTATTAGGTGACACTAAAGGAGAGTTACAAGAGCTGATTCTTTTTGTAATTGCGTATATAACCTAAATTGTATTTTTACACTTGACTATGTATTACATGACGTAGCTTAAATTATCGCGTCTCAAATTAAAAAAAAAAATGTTTTGGACATGAGATTGGCAATGCATTGCGTGAGTGTAGTTTTTATTTTTTTCTTTTCTAATTCTCTCTTTAATTTCAAATGCTATAACCCCTACAAAAAACTACAATATAATCCTGAAATTTGAGAATTTTATTTCAGTCTTATCTTTTAAAGTTGACAACGGCTAGAAAGGAAAAATAATTGTAACATCCACAAAACATCTCTACCAAATCCTTGACCATAAATTCATCAAGCAAGTAGTGCTCATAAAAATTAATATATAATTTGGGGTTAATTACACACTTAATTACGCTGAGATTACAGTTTGAATCTCATCACTAAATTCCCAAAAAACAAAAAAAAACCAAGCGAAAGAGAAACTTTAAAAATATTGTAAAAACCAAAAAAAGGGCCGAAGAATAGACACTCAAGGTATGAATTTGGAGAACTTCTGGATATATGATGACCTGATCCAAAATGGAAACCAATCCATTGGGCTTTAGATCCAAACAGGAAAAAAAAAAAAAGTTGTGTAAGACACTGGATGCTTGACTCAAAAGACTCTTTGGGGACAGAAAAATGCTATACATGTATATAGAATACATGTCGAAATTTTTACATCAATCTATGTTGCAGATAAGTTGTCATAGTTTAAAAAACTATCACATTAATTACTGCTAAAAGATTGCATATATTAATTTAAAAACATAATATCTTACCGCAATGTAAATAGATTTAAAAATCAAAGTTGAGGTCTCTGGCATTACTTATGCGTATGTTGTATAGAAGTAGCTATCTGTTGTCGAATTTTAACAATTAAGTAAAAAAATCGCTCTTCAATCTAGTGCTATTTTTATGTTAAATTTGACACATATTATATTTGATGTCAAATTTTATAATATGTCAAATTTTGATATTTGATTGTTACTAATTATAGGGAACTTTTTTCATTATTTTTACGACCTTATCATTTTCAAATCCATTAGTATAAATTTACTTCTATAAATTTTAAAACTTATTAATTATGATAAAAAATAGAACAATACATAAAATACCTTATGCCAAATATACCATTGACATTGACGTCTAATATCATTTGTGTTGGCCTTGCAAAAAAAATTGTATGTGCAGATTAGCATTTGCTTCAAAAGTAATTTTTTTGTTAACTCCACCTGCTCTGTTACAATGATATTGGACGCTTGTATATATCCAGAGAAAACGTAAGGAAGAATCATAAAAATCCGTCTCATAGTATTTTAAAATTAATTTCTCATTTAGGAAATTTTGTTACAAACTAATTCAAATTTTATTGTTTTGTTTCAGTTTTTTTAAAACCTAATTCAGATTAGGAAAAGTTATTACAACCAAATGTCTTATTTTCAATTGAATTCAATTTACTGTAGTGTGTCGGCGGATTTTTTTTTTTTTAATTTATTACATGCAGTTTCCTTCATTGGGTTGACTTGGGGATTTGAGGGAGAAGGCTTCTAACTGATTAGTATGATCCTGGAGATTTTTATTTTTGTTTTCATTTTCTTTAATCATTACTTTATAAGTTCCCTCGGAAAATAAATCATTTATCGATTAATTTCTAATTTCTTAAACTAATTACGTACGAGGAAAATATTGAGCTAATTTTAATTTTTTAACGTTAAAACAAAAGACCAACATTTGATTTTTCTTTTTTCTTTTTGTTTGAAGAAACTAAATTTGAATTATAAAGGGCACACACGCTTTTTCGTCACTTGAATTCATAAAAATTACCTTGATGATTAAGTTGTAATAGAAACCTAATTTCAAAGGATTGGATTGTGATTTCTTGGAATGAGTGATAGTTTTAATCAATTTAAAATAAGGCTTTTGTAATCCGGGAACGGAATGATATATATCATAAAATATAATTCCAAATAATTTTATGATTTTTAGAAAAGTAGAGATAATGTTTTGTCTTAAATTATTTACCTCCAGATAAATATTAAGTGAAGTTTTTAGGGTTTTTTTTTTTAAATAAAACACATTAAAGTAGAATAAAGAAAATTTAGGGACAGATTTTTCTCACAAACCTTCAGGAGGAAATAACACCACGTGGCCATATGGTTCATATATAAGTTGAGTTTTAGTTTCACAACGAGTCATGTTTATATTTCCATATAATCATTCATATAAAAATAGTGAATCTACTCCCTTTTATTTTACAGTTTAAAAAAAAACATAGACACTGAAGAGAGTCAGGAGCTTCCATGAGTAAGATAGATGAGCAAAACTATAATTAAGTCATGATGACATGCATTAAATTATGCATATTGGGTTCGCTATGGAAACCTAGAGTAATATGTAGACCAAAGAGAAAAGTATATAGAGTTTCTCTTTTACATATCGGTTAGAATGGTTCCAACCAATAAATAATATAAAGTTTTTTGTAGCTATAGTAAAAAAAATAAAAAAATTACTACAGTGTAAAACTCTCATATGTTACAGTTTTTAAACTAACATTTTCAGTTCCAATCGTTTTTTCAAACACCCTAATAAAACAGCTCACCGAACCTTGTGGATCACATGAGTTCACAAGTTTTCAACTAAGTTTCTAACATCAAGTCACGTCAAAAATAAATATTTTACAAGAAATCAAGCGTCTGTTTAGAAGAATAGTTAGAACAATTTTCTATAATTTAAATTATGTTTTAGTTTAAATTTTGTGATAGAAAATAGCATAATAAAAATGGTTGAAACTATAAAAAAACAGTTTGAATTGTGCTTGCGGAACAAACGCCAAGTTTTTTTTTTCTAAGGAATTGTCACAAATCAGTACTTCTCACAAGTTTTCTACCATGTATTTCTTGTGGAAAAAGTGTGATAATTAAACTGTTATTTTTCAATAATAGTTAGGAACATAGGACAAAAAGAAGAAGGAAAAAAACTTGGAAATAGTACCCTTTGGTTATTTTTGGTTCAAACTCCTCTAATAATTTTTTTAATAAAGTAAAAGTGATAATTTATCTTACAATTTATAAATTCAAGTACAGTATTCTATGTAATTAAATATATAATGAATAATAATAATTTATTTTACAAGAAATTGTTCTATTAAAAAGGTACTTGATGCTTTGAATTTGTCACGCCCCGGGGTACGGGAGGTGACGTGGCGGAATATTTAGATTAATTAAAAGAGGATTTAATTAAAAATCGAGAGTTTGAGAATCAAATTAAATAAAAATTAAAGAGATTTTCCACCACATTTGATAAAAAGATTTTGTAAATATTAAGCAAATAATAATAATAAAATAAAAACCGCGAATATGGGTTCCACAACCCACAACTTGTGCACACACATGGTTCTGACAATATCATAAATACAATTACAGTCCAGGGACAAATAAAGTTAAGTCTTACATGCCCTGATTAATAATACAGAATATAAATAAACTCTCCTATTGCTCCTGAGTTCGATCCGAAGAATCTTCTCCAAACCTAAATGGAAGACCACCTAGATGGGGGAAATTCAAAACAATAAAACGTGAGCGAAATGCTCAGTAGGACTATATTTTATGAAATAGTTTAATGCAAAGAAACATAGCATCATTAGAAGTTATTCAGAGGAAACTTAAATAAATAAATAAATAAATAATTTGAGTAGAACCGTTCTGTCACAGAACGGTCCACTCGTCAAATCAAAACACCATTTTACTTTTACCTAGGCAAACCATGATATCACCACCGTAGTGGCCCAGCTGGGTTTCGGGACCTGCCCCCAAGGTCGATCGCTACACGACCCGATCTCTGATATGGCATCATGCCTTAGTGTTTATTATCATTGTCATTCAAAACTCAATTACCGAGTGTTGTCAATTACATTTATTATGAAGTTCATTTCATAATCACGGTATATTAAAATATAACCGATAAAACCATTTTCAAACAACCGTTGAAAACATTTTGATAGAAATCATTTTCAAAGCCAAATCATTTCAAAACCAGGCTACCAAAGAAATAGGATAGAAGTCCTACCTCAATACTCGTGCCGGTGCCCCACACCGCAATCCCGATCCGCTATACGTTAGCTCCACGGAACCACGAACAATCCTAGATACCAACTAAGTCAATCAATATCTAGTTTGAGACATTCTATGTTACTAAATCATTTCATGATGTCCTAGTGTGCCATTTGTACCTTTAAAATCATTCTATAAGGTTGGGATTTAAATCTGGGTTCAAAACAGTGAAAACGGGTAAAAATCACAAAATTTTTCATGCCTCGGTCGGCCTGCCGGACGCCCTGCTTCGGCCTGCCGAACTGCACAGTTCGGCCTGCCGGAAGCAAAGTTTGGCATGCCGAACATTTCCCCAGATTCGGCCTGCCAGTCGGAAGAACACCGGCCTGCCGATCATCACTCCGGCCTGCCGAACATGAACTTCGGCCTACCGAACTGGGAAAACCCAGAAATCCCAGCCACGGGTTTCTCGATCCCCAAAATCCAAATCTTGATTCCAACTTGTTTTTCTCAAATCCCAGGCATGAAAAATGTTCATAGATGATAGAAAAACATTCTAAAACATGTTTGGACTCATTTAAACAAGATTTGAACTCAAAATCCTCAAAAATCCAAAAATGAGAAAATAAGGGGAAAAATGAAAAATCTTGAATCCAATCTGTTTTTCTTCAATCTAGGCTTAGATTCTAGTTGTTCTAAGTTCATTTAACACCAATCCACGGTTTTCTAAGCTTAAACAAACCTAGATTTCAAAAACACACAAAATTGAAAATTTTGTAAAAAGTTTAGAAATTTCGAATCTAACCTCGAATCGAAGCTTCAATCCGCGATCTCGGTTGCCGAATCACGTCCCCGAGCTTCCTCCTTGCTATCCCGAAGCTTGGATTCGAAATGGAGTTCAAAAATTTGTGAAGAAATTAGAGAGAGAGAGGGACTGCCGAGAAAGAGAGAGGGAAGAGAGAGAGAGAGAGAGAATCGGAGAGTGAGGAGAGAGAGGGAGAGAAAGGGAATAAATAGAGAAAATCAGTGGGCGGTTTTACTGTGCGAAAACCATGTGCCACTCACGGTTTTGTAAAATAGAGTATTTTTAACATTTTACAAATTGTTGTGTTTTAAAACTCAAAACATCATTTTAAAACAATAAGAAATCTTTTGAACACATCAATTTAACAAAACAACCAAAAACTCAAAATCCAACCAAATACTATTATTATTCATTACATTAACATTTACTTTACATCATTTACATTACATTAATTATGGCACACTAATCCATCATTTACATTACATTAACATTAAATAAATTTCGGGACGTTACAGAATTATTATTCATTATTTAATTAGAGACATCGTCGTTAATGATGAACAAAACTAAAGCTGTATGCATTTTATATTAGATTCACCTTAATTTCTTTCAATTGAGTTTAATGTCTATTGAAATATTGTCTTATTATTAGCCACATGGGGCATGTTATGCCAACACACGAGCTTAATAGATTAGGCGTCTGTTTGAGAGTAGTTTTAACCTTTTTTATAATTTCAATCACTTTTTGGTTTAAATTTTATAAAAGAAACACTATAACAAAAATAGTTAGAACAAGAAAAAATAGTTCAAATCGTAGTTACTAAACCAATGCTAGATGAATTTAATATTGAGTGATTTCTATATGGTCTAAATCTCTCCATCTTAAAAAAGAAGAAGAAAAAAAAAAACTTACATGTCTTTCTCTCCTCTATCCTGTAAATAATAATTGTTCATCGAGTGCCTTCCATAAATTCAGAATATTTGCATATCAAGATATATATATATATATATATATATATATATATATATATATATATATTCTATCCCATGTTTAAAAACCTACCTTAAGGTAACATTTTTTTATCCCTCGCATATCAATTACCTTGCAGAATTCAAGAATAACCAGAATCAGAGCTAGAAAAATAAATTATGAAGAACATGAGTGTATTTTTAAAATTTCATATTGATTTCACCTACAAGTCAAGTTCGATATTCATATATTGTAGTTAAGGGTGGGCCAAATAAATTTTATAATTTCAAGAAATGTAAATTACAATTTTATCAAATTTCACACATAAAATTCAAAGAATTTTTTTTTGAAATAGGACGGTTGTCTATTCTCGACCATATGTAGCATAGTCCCTCAGAATATTACAAGTATTAAGTACCCTTTGAGCTAATTTGGATAGGATGTCGATTATGTATGCATGTATGAACATTCAAACATATATATAAAGTTTGTACGAGTAATTATCACGTAGCAATTTCTCCCAGTAGCTTGCACATTCAATAATTTTTTATGACCCATAAATTGTAGCCTCCGGGCTAGAGCCGAGCGGATATACACACACATATATATATATGTGTGTGTGTGTGTATGTGTGTGAGATTATTGGCGTTATCACTCAAGTTTGTGGATAATATATAGGTATTTCTTTGAGCAAAGTATGTATGTATACATATATATATATATATTATATAATAAAAACAAACGGCATGAGTGGTGTGATCAATGACGCCAAGTAATACTGCTAAAAAATGTCCTCACGCAATGTATTAAACTCCACAACGTGACCAATCTAATTTAAGAAATCACTGAAAAGTTAACAAACTACATGACTATAATTTATATCTGTAATACTGTTGACAGGTCAATTTTCTGGCAGAGAATAAGTTTCCTTGGTCCCCAACGTTACGTCTTATTAAAAAATTGCTTTCATGTCCATTAGTGGAGAATGGACAGTCAAACTGTACATTCTTGGTTTGAGCCGTGAAAATTAAAGATCTTTTCTTCCCTACTATTCTGAGCTTCAACTAAACGATGAAATTGCATTTATATCCTCATTCTATTTGGAAGTTCAAAGACCCCTTTTTTTTTTTCCCTTTTCGTATGGTTGCCTCTTGAACTTATCATGTTTGGCAAATAAATTCTTCAATTAAAAATTTTGACAAACAACTCCGTTGTCTCCTGAACTTATCGTGTTTAGCAAATAAATTCTTCAATTACAAATTTTGACAAACAACTCCTTTAAATTTTAAAATCCCTTGCATATAACATGTCCAATTAAAACGTCTAATAAATTGTGGATGTTTTTATTACATGTGACAAACATATCATGGATAGCTAAAAAGGAGACCAACGTTCATTTTCTTATATTTCTTGTTAATCTTAAGTTCAATAAACTTTAGCTCAAATTTTCTATTATAATAAAAAATTATTAACTAAAAAATTTTGATCTTATAACAATCAAGCCATCACTCTCAACAGCCAGGTCTTTTCAAGTTCGTCACCACTGCGATGCCGACTCCGTCAATGGCCATAGCAAGTACAAAAAAGGTGAGGAAGGTGTCCTCGGCAAGCTCAAGATATCTCTTTCATTTGAGATCTCATGGGATGTCCACTATCAGCTCCCATGGATGGGATATCATGGTTGTTCAAGAGGCAACCCCCCCACCACCACCACACACACACACACACATATTAATTATTGTCTTCTTAAAGGACCACCAATGCCCTTGAAAAGAAAGGTTGTTGACGTAGTCCAAGTTTTAACATAAGTGAGCAAAAGCACAATTGATGCAAATTGCAACACAATTTTAAACTTGAGGGGTCAATTGAACATTTTTTTTTTTGGGGGGGTTAAGGGTCTAATCGTTTGCAAAACACGACAAGTTTAACAGGTGTACAAGGAAAGAAGCCCAAGTCTAATATTCCACTTCCCGAAACCAATCTGCAACAATGTAATGATAATGAGCTCTTTTTTTTTCCCCGGAGGGGGGCATGGTGAAACAAAAAAATTAAGGTAAAATTACCACGATTATATTTTCTTAAGCTTGCCACTTGTTTTTATCTTCATTTTATGTATTTTATCTTTGTTATTGTTTTTCCAAATGAATTACGCTTGTAATAGAATTTTAAAATGGCAAAAATTATATTACAAAGTAGCATAATAATCCAACAGGTTTAGTGAAAAATGATTATTTGAAGGGCAAAACTTAAAAGAGAGAATATTTTAATCTAAAACAATTACTTTAAGCTAGAAACCTAATAATTATTTATTAGGGATGCTTCAACTGTTGAACATAATATAATATGCACCGAGAAGTTGCGAGTAACTGGAAAAGTAACCACGCATGATAGACGATTTCAACTTTGCAGAAAATTGGGGAGAAAAAAGTAAGAGGATAAGACTACACTGAACCCAGATAAAAATAATATACAAATGAAGAGAATAAACGACCCAGCTTTATTAATTGTCCTGATTAATTTGTTATTATTACTAGTGACCTAGCTATTTGTTTCCCCCGTTTTTGATTGGACACGTATTGTGGTTATATCAATGGGTCTTGTTTTTTACTTTTAAATCGACATTAATGGTCTGATTTTTAAGTATATATAATAAAAATTTACAAGGCTATGCAAAATTTATTCTAATAATACATTAGATTATTAAAAAGTTAATTCAATAATAAAAATAACAGACCTGTTTGATAATATTTTAAAATAAATAAAAATAATTTTATTTTAAAAAATAATTTTTTAAAAATTATACTAAAAATAATTTTAAAATTAAAAAAAATATATATGCAAAAATATTCCCAAAACCTTTCGAGCCAATAACAAAGGGGCCAACAGGTCTTACCAATATAATCAAAATTACCATTGCCATAAATCTCAGAGAGGCTTTTGATCCTGTCAAACAAAATATGGGACCCACCAGGTGGGCGCCACGTGGGCCCCACCTTTTCTTTCTGATAGGTCAAAACGCGACCGGGTGAAGTAGACTTTTTCGATCAAAATGTCTTTCCTGTTACAAATTTTGTCAAGGAAGAAAAAAAAAGACTTCCAAACTTCAAAGCTTACAGAGATATAGATGATGAATTATCAAAGAAAGTGATGTTTGGTCATGGGCAGTCAAATAAGAGCGTTGCCTTTCATGGCGGTAAAGATGCCTGTATCAATGTATAAATGTATATGCATGTACAACAATGCCCCTGTTGCATTCATCACATAATTGTCCTTTTTTCTCCCCCCTCTCTCTAGCTCCATAGGGATGGCTAAAGATGGCGAGTTAAATTCTGCCTCATATTCCCAAAGCCCTCTCCTTCTGTCTCTTTCTTTGTGATACTGACTGATCATTTATGCTAATCAGACAGCATGATGTGTTGCTAATGCCAAACCGAACGCAACGTGATGTTTCACTGTGTAACTGTTGTTTTATATATATATATATATATATATATATATATGTGCTTATTTAACAACCACAACTACCTCCCCCAAAAAGACTATATAGTACTACTATTAGTCTTTCAATAGTAATATATATACCAGAACCTATATTTCATGCATTTATAGCTAGGGCTCTATTTCTCTCTCTCTCTCTTCCTCATTGTGTTCGTTCAAAGGAAACCATTAGCTAGTTTAGAAGTGTTCTAATAATTCAGAGTTTCACTTTTTATGCTGAAAAAAGATCATCAAGAGATGAAAACAGTTAGCTAGGAGAGCTTTATATTAAGACGGTAAAGAACTCACTTACCAAACCCAATCTCAGGTGGGCGTGGAACAGTAGTCATTCATATTCTATCTCTCTCATCAGAATAATTAAGAATGGTACTTAAAGGAGAGGTTGTCTTTTTTCAATCCATAGGCCAGTTTTTGAGCTTAAACAGATGTGTATAGATAGCCACAGATTATGTCAAATAAATCTATACTTTGATTTCATTTCTTTTTTTTTATTTTTTTTTATTTTTGCTTTACTGTTCTTTCAGCTTCCTGAAGCAGTAGTTCTGGCCAGTTCAAATCCCACCTTGCAAATCTCTACAAAATCTGAAGAAAAAAAAAGTCACTTTTTTATTGGTTCTTAGAGAGAGGTATGTTTCCTTGGAGCAGCTTTGACCAACAATTCCCAGGTCAGAACGCCTCCGAGATCAATGATCATGATTATGATGAAAACCCTAATTCATCAAACGGCCAGGATCAGCATGATGATATTCATGATCATGATCATCATCAGGTATATTCCAGCTTGCAGTATTCAAGCTTTCCAGCAATCTTTGAAGACGATGGAATGCTCTTGAGTCATTTGTTGTACTCCCAAGAGCAGCTGATCTTGGCCGGAAATAGCACTGCTTCTCATACTAATTTTCAAGCTCACACAGATGAGATCAGCGTTGTGTCTTCAAACCAATCAGTACTTGATCATCATCATCATCACATTAATCCTACTAGTCATGAAAACCCTTCAAAATTAGGGTTTTCAAAGAAGCAGAGGGCAAACGTAGTAAAGGACATAATTCCTCCGAGGAGCACAGGAAAGAAGGACAGGCACAGCAAGATCTCGACGGCTCAAGGACTCAGAGACCGGAGAATGAGGCTTTCGCTTCAAATTGCTCGGAAGTTCTTCGATCTCCAGGACATGTTGGGCTTCGACAAGGCGAGCAAGACTATCGAGTGGCTGATCAGTAAGTCAAAGACCGCGATCAAAGAGCTCAAGGCAAAGCAAAGCTGTTCTTCTACTTCCGAGGGAGAATTGTCGAAAACCGCAAAGAAGCTGGAATACTTTGACGACGATGACGATGACGATGACGATGACGATGATCGTGACGAGTCCTCGATTCAAATGCGTAAGGAGAAAAAGAAGAAGAAATTACACAAAGTGATTGCAAGGGAATCAAGGGACAAGGCGAGGGCGAGGGCGAGGGAGAGGACAAGAGAGAAAATTCTTGAGAAATCGAGACAAAGCACCACAACTACGACCAGTACTGAAGATGCTAACAATATTGACAACACTAGTACTGTGGATTTGGGAAAGTTAAGGGCTAATTCTTCTCTGAAAATGGTCGCTTCAAGTTATGATCAAGATCCACTTCCGAGATCAGATGCTGATCAGTTGCTAGAATATTACCCAATTAGTGGGGCAAATTCGGAGGATGATTTTCTGGGCTTTCCTGGGAACTGGGACGATAACAATATCGGCGACTCTTTCTCACAATCTCAGTCTTTTTGCCGTAGTGCAGTGGCGAACACAAAGTCTGGAGCCATAGGAAATGTAAGAGCTCAGAATCCTTGTTCAATTTTCACAACAACCTTATCATCCGACACCGAAGAGCAGAAGCCACCTTCTAGTCCTTTTTTCCCAGTTACCACCGCCGCTTCAAACGCCGCCCAAAGACAGAACCCTACTTCCATTTTTGTGACCACATCTTCAGGCACCCATTTTGAAGAGAACCCTAGCTCAGTCTTCATGGCCGCAAGTACAACTGGCCGTAAGAACGCCGCCGAGGAGCAAAACCCTAGACCGGTTTTCGTCGCCCCCTCGAATATTGTTCATCAAGAGCAAAATCCAAGTTCTAATTTCTTCCTCGGTACAACGAATATCTTTTGCAGTCTCAATTTCTGAAAAAAAAAAGAAAAAGGAAAGAAAAATCTCTTGCAAGCTGATGATCAGAGTTAATTTTCTGTTACTGCTGTTCCTATTAACGGTTAGCAGTTTACCGAACCCAAAAGTGTTGTATTATTTTCTCCCTCTCTCTCTCTTTTTTTTTGGCCCCCCTAAGTTTCAAGAATTTGGAGCTGTCTTGTAGTCAAATGTCATTATAATATTTAGATCTAGTTGCCTTATTTGGTATTGGTAGTTACATATATTTTTTATGATAAGGATGAATATTTCTAATCATCATGAAAAAACCCCTTTTAAGGGCAATGATGCCTTCGATGGATCCAGATTGTCCATACATATAATAGATAAGATTGTTCATATGTATATATATGATAGATTAGATTGTCCATATATATATATATATATTTAAACAGAGCAAGACATTCATTTAAAAATGAACTGCCTATACATAATATATAATATAAGATAAAAAACAAAGAAAAGAAAATTGATGGATTAAGGTTCCTACAGGGTGAGTGAAAACTAATAAAATTTCCTTGCCACGCCACTTTCCTACTTATATTATGAGTGTCAATGCACAAGGTATGTTCTCTGATCAGCAGGGTTGGGAAGCAGGAGTACCTATAACAAGCATCAAAATTATAATATATATATATATATGTATGTATATGTATATATAGATATATTTATTTTAATTTCATGTCTTTGAGGAAAGCTTCTATAGTAGAGTTTGATATATATTGATTCAAATATTTGTATGCAAGTTTTTGGCAGGGACGGAATGATCATGTTCCTAGCTATATGGGTGCAGCAAGAGCACCAGAAAGCTTGTTAAGTCCTCAGTACTAAACCGGGTATTGATCAATAAATACAATTTATTATGAACTCTGTTGTAGATCACATATACCATCAGATACTTATTATCAAATAGATGGTAAAAATAGAATTACAAGCAGAGACACATGGAGTGACTCCTTAATGGCATATCATATCATTATATAATTGACATTTAGTGTATGTTTGGAGTGTTAGTTCTAACTAAATACAGTGTAAGATCTCTGCAACTAAAGTAAAAAGCAAAAAATTAGTATAGTGTAAAGCTTTACAAGCTACAGTTTTTAAACTTAAAACTTTAGTTGTAACCAACTTACTAAACAACCCATTAATAAGATCTAGATCCTTCCTCAATAATATAAGTTCTTATTTATAGGTGCTCAAATGTAATGATGAGGGATAGTAGCTATTCTCTTGTTTCTTTTATCATCCAGCCATCCACAATAAGTTATGCAAGTGATGAAAGTGAACCAGACCTCAAAAATTCTCTTCTTTTTGATCTCTATAAACAATATATGCAGGAAAAAGTTCTTGCCCATCTTAGAGAACTCATGATGCAAGACTCTGCTACCATGTTATGATTAATTGCTTCCAACAGTAACCTTTGAGTCCAAATTAATGAAGCATACATGCAGGTAGGTCTATTATCATATTACAGAATCAATATTATATACTTGGTTTGTTTGTCTAGAGTTACCTAAAAGCTGCTAATAATTACAGAGTTTGAGCTGGCTCTCTACTTTACAAGTCCTATGAAACTTTTGTGTGTTTTGTACAGTCAACGCGCCGGTAATTAAACTTAGCTAAGACTAGCATCGATAAATTCACTTACCGGTGTCTTTTTCAGTTTTGTCATGCATTGACTGTGTCGGGAATTAGCCCCTTATTTTAGTAGTTAATTGTCACACAATAAAAATATGCATCAAGGGTGATGCTCATATTTTTGTCATCTAATAATCGCTTTAATTAATTCTTAGCCTTTAATTTGAGCTAGGGTGAATTGCTGCATTAGGTCTTGCATGGACAGAAACGGAGGCAAATGTATTGGAGGGGGCTCAATTTCTTTTGTTCCCTATATATATATATATGTATATATAAACAAGCATATATAATATATTAATAATTGCACAAAATTCCCCTAAAAAAATTGAATATACAATATGTTGATTGTTTTTTGTTGTTCTCTCAATCTTAACCCCCTCCGACCAAAATTTTTAGCTCCGTCACTGAATATAGACATATGCGTTCCTAGCTTTATCAGTCTGCATGGAAAAACAGTCGTTGGAGTGGACGCATATGTCTTTGTGTCAAGAGCCATTAACATAACGCACAGAGCACTAATCAGTTGAAACTAATTAAATCTTATAATTATGCTAGACTAGGAGCGAATTCTGAAATCCGATTTTACTCGACACAGCTCTATATATGCATGCAGCTAATAGCACAAAATGATTAGATAGATATAATGCATGCGTTTGTGTGTGTGTGAATGTACGCATGTTTCCCTATCTCTGTCAGCTTCTGCAGAATCTATCATTGAACAAAGTAGAAGAAACCTAAAATCATAAAAATACACGCATATATAAAAATAACAACTACTCAACGTCAGAATTCATAATGTCTTACTTCAAATGAAGATACGTGAGTCTTAATACTTTTCTCTTTTACTTTGACCTCAAGACCACTTAGGATTTTTGGTTTTAGTTTCTTCACCTTGTCTTCCGATTTCGTGACTATAAATTATCTAGTGAAAAAGTAAATAGGACAAATCAATCTCTGCATTAATCACTTCCGAAATACTTGAGCAATTCTGATAAGAGTTGCAGGAGCAAATTAGTTCATTATACTTCCAGCAATCATCATTAATACCTTGACAAGGCCAAGTTATTTTACATTCCATGGATACAAAATCATGATAATCAGATTTTTTTTTACCCAAAAATATCCAATCATTAAGTATATATATATATGTTTTCACATATATATATATTTATATCGTAGACATGCATGCATGTACGTACGGATCGATAACTTCAAGAATTAATGAGGCTAAAACTTTGTACCTTTCCAAGGGTCGCCTTTTTACTTAGCAGGAGATTTCCACTCCACCCCTATAATAAGAGGTCACATCTATCAAGTTGAATTAGGAAAGCAGGCTGATCAAAGGAAAGGATAAGTATATAACTGGTCTTTTAACAATCTAGCCTTTTTTGAAGAGCAGAGAGCAAATATATGGACCCACCACCAGTTTTGGTCTCATTATCGTATCTTAATAGCTTTTGTCTCAAGGACCTTAAGTGTTTTATGATGAAAATCATCTCCAAAATTCAATTAGAGTTGTTTTTTCTGATCCGGTGTAATTGGCTTGACCGGAAAGGGGTGGCCCATATGGCTAGAAAGGGGTGGTCCAGGGAATCAACTCTCGAACAAGCTTCTAGTTCATGGTGTGAACATAACAACTTTCACTCTTCCCTCGGGTTAAGAAAACCCAATCCTCCTCAAGTTCCAAAGAGATGTTCCGCTCCTCCTGATGTAAGATCTTTATTACTTAGGGTTGAAAATTCGTATCGGTGGGTTGTGTTCCTGTCAGGTTAAGGCTCAGTATGTAGAAAATATCTCAATACTAATATGATCCATGGCACAGATGGGATGAAAAATCTCTATTGCTCAATTTAGATGCAGCCCTTGGTGCTAATACCGAGTCATACAGGGTGGATGCAGTGATTCACGATTTTGAGGGATATACTTTGAGTGCTAGTATTGGTTTTTTGCCGGCTCGTTGTGCAGAGATTTTTGCTATAAGGACTTCATTTTGCGTTAGATTGTGGCTTAGTCCCTTGTTTTATTGCGAGGGATTGTCTCGGCTAAAATGCTATATTTGTCCTTATGAATTTGCTGTTGAAGATTAAAATGAAATTTTTCGTTGGGGAAAGCGTTATCAGGGGCTCCCAGCGGTCAAAATAATTGTACCTATCGTGTTTTCCCTTCCACTTACCTACGAATTATCACTACAAAAAAAAAAAAAACTGAACTTTTAATCCAACAATTTTTTTAAAAAATTATTTATAATTAATTATGATTAATGTATAATTAGTCACGAACTTTAGTTTATTTTTTTGGTATGACTAAAACTTTTAACCATGGAGTCTTTAGTCATAAAATATTTTCGTGATTAAAAACATTGTAGCTAAAAGTTTTAGTCACAACTAAAATTGGACTAAAATTTATGACTAATTACACATTAGTCGCAACAAAAATATTTTGCTAACAACCATTGTGATTAAAAGTTGTAATTTTTTGCAGTGTGTTTTTATCCAGAAAGGTATTTACAGACGAAATCCTCTATTTCCCAATGAAAAATGTAGTCGGGAAAAGCCTATTTTCTAGTATTGTATCATGAGTGATATTATTGAGTTTTTACCTTTCTGTTGGTGATGGCTTGTTGTAGCAACAAAGCAACTCACGCACGAGCTAAATTAGCTTTCTGAGCTAGAAAATATTACTTTTGATCGGATGACTATCCTAGTTGTATTATTTTACTCTTTGAATGATGGAATGATTAGTGGCTAGATGTTACAATTTTTCCTTTAAAATAAAATCACATCAAAATTAAAAAAAAAATGCAAAACTTAAACAAACTGATACAAATTCAACTCTGCAAAATAAAGTTACACTAATAGTTTTTTTTTTATCCCCTTACCATAATGTAGGATTCTCACATTTTAACCACAATAACAAACAAAATACTACTTTATAATAATATTTTCTTTTTTCATACCCTATATATTCCACTTTGGTTTAAACCATAGACTTTTGGTTCAAACCAATTTTGTTCTAATGATTTTTCTTACAAAATTTGAATAATTACAATGTTTGAGGTTCTAATCTTTAGTTCGTACTGATTTTCTAAATGCCATAAAACATTCTTTTATTTTGTACTCAGCGGCTGATTAGCTAGATGGGAAAGAGAAAATTTTTCAATTCCTACTGACATGAGAAGTAAATCTTAGCAAGTTATGTTTTCTCTAATTAAGTAATAAAATTACCATATTACCACAGTGGGGATGGAAAGTGGATCATTAAAAAAGATGAAGTTGGGGTATTTTTTTCTAGCAACAATCTTATTTACCTTATGAAATATAACTTTGCTACAAATAAAACAATAAGACCAGTCTAAAATAAACAGTATATATTAGATTAGGACTCATAGTTTCTTTAGTAACGAAGTTTATCATATAAGAATGAAAATAATTTTTTCTTTTCCTAAAGGCCAGAGGAAAACCATTTTCAATTAAATCAAAAGCGAAAGAACTTCATCAACAGGCAAAAGAACTTCAATATAAAAGACGTTGATGTGATTATGTAAAGAAATATAATATAGCTATCGATCTCATATAGACACGTGCATACATATAGGTAGAAATGAAGAGTTTTGTGGAATCTCTTGGAGATTTCTAAGCCGATGAATCCTAGATTGAGATCGATGTAGACATCAATTTTCTGTAGGATATTGAGATTAATCAATGGTTAATAGGAGATCTTAAGAATTTGAAAATTTTCTTTATTACAAGATTTAAAAAGATCTAGAAATCTCAGGACATTCTCATGATGATCATAACTAAATGGACCATGGAATTAGAAAAAGCCCAGTGGTTTTTTATCTTATTTGAAACCTTACCACAAATATATAAAGATGTCTAGGATATTTGGAAGAAGAGTTCAAACTAATGGTTTAAATTATCTTTAGTTCAAACACTGTAACTGTTGAAAGACTTATACTACAACTATTTTTTATTTTATACTATAACTGCTGAGAGCTTTACACTGTATATATATAGTCCAAACTGAAGAGTTCAAACTGATCTACCAAATAAATAGGTAATCGTTCAATAATTTATTTACACACTCACAATTTCACTATTCACTCGACCAATGTTACACTCTTTTCAAGCTAATCCTAAATTTCTATGTACGAGTCACACTTCCCTGTTGGCACATAAGAAACTATGAGATTCCGCTAGATGGTTTTGTCATCACTATAGTTTACAACAATCATTTAAACACAAATTCAATTCGAATTTCTGTTAAATAGCTGGTTAAAATGTATAATATTTTTATATTCAAATAAAAAAGGTTGAAATCAATATAATTCAACAACAAACTAAATCGGGGATACCTAGGTTGCTTAAGCAGAGCTGTAGGGCTCAAACCTTTCACAAATGTAAGATATAAACATGCACAAATCTAATTCTGTGATCATCTATACATAGGGAGATAGGTCGTGAGTGGATTGAAGCAAGCAAAGTTGAATTAGAGGCATATCTTTATAGGGGATAGTACGATCTCCTAGAAAACGAAAAAAGGAAAGCTTTAGTTTTTACTGGTAAGCTTTTTTCTGTCGGCTTCTCTGGAACATGTATTTTCCTCTTCATATTAACCGCTTCTTACTGCAAATGGCCTCATTGACCTATAATTGAACACAGACACCAATTTTTTTTAAAAAAAAAAACTTACTAGCTGTGGAGAAAAATAAAAAAATTGGTGTCAGACCTCTGTTTTTTTATTATTTTTTAAAAGAAAAATGTAAATGCACGGCAAGAAAATGATTTCTTTTTTTATTGTTCAGTCCACGACTATGAAGAAATTTTGGAAAAAAAAACAGTCAAAAAAGTTTAAAAGTGAAGGTATAGTAATGACGCCAGCTGTAGTCAAGCAGATTAACGGTATGAAACAGTACTCAGGGAACTGGCGTTTGTAACCACAGTTGTTAAAAGTGTGTATGTTTAAAAGAAAAAAGAAACAATGTTAAAAGGATTACAACTTTTTTCTCTCTTTTTTGATAATCTAAAGGCAAACAACTTTTTGTTATTACTGTGCATTTGGTATATGTATCTTTTTTTTTTTTTTATAAACATGGAGAAATACTACAGTTATTTTTAGGATAGAGTTGTTAGAATTAAAAATATTTATTTAAAAATTGTAATATTTAAAAATTTTATATTATAATATTTTTTTATTATAGTTGTTTAAAATTTTATACTATTTATTAAGTGAAACCAACGATTTCCACCTATATATTAAACAACTGCTTACGTGAAAGTAGTAAGAAAAAAGGAAAAGGTAGAGGGAACATACCACTTAAGAAATAGACTCAAAACAAAAGCAGGATCAATATATAAAAGCTTAAAGTAGAAGTGGCTAGTTTTGTTTAGCTTGCTCATTTTCCTTAATTTCTTCCATGTTAATGAAATTTTGAAGCAGCTTGTGAGTGAGTATAACAATTTAAGTGTAATTTTCAATTTTAGCATAAATTTGATAGAAAATAACTGGGGAAGTTATCCTAAAAAACTGCAGTAGTCCTATTGGCTAACAATAAGTTCTCCTCTCTCCTAGAAGATATGTGTATAATTAATGGCTAACTCATGGCAGATAAAACCATAGCAAAATTAAACTTCTTAGAAAGATGTTTTTATTTTTACTTTTATTTGTTTTCCTCTAAGAAAGAAAGATGTATAATCGTGTGTGTGTTTATGTTTATGTTTATGTATATATATGTAATATATAATTGTTAAGAATGATATAGATATATATATATATATGTTGAGAATTGCAAAAAAGATATATGCAGGTCCAATATCAACATTCCATGATACAAATCTAAAGCACAACAGATGTCCACGCAATAATGGGAAAGAATGCACGAAAATTAGGAAACAACGACCCATTTTACTCTTCCGAAAAAGAAAACCTGTAACGTCCAATAACATGTAGTAAACAGTAATATCTACAGAGAGAGAGAGAGAAGGTAACAGAAAGCATGTATATATATATATATATATATATAGGGTGATTAATAGGTTCTAATATACTCACATGAAATGCCTTGCACATAAGATCAGATTAGAACTCTCTCTCTCTCTCTCTCTCTCTCTCTCTCTTGGTGTCCCAAAATCCCCTCCGGCGATTCCTCCAATATCGGCCAAAGTTGAAGGAGCAAAACCAAGCTAGAAGCAAAATGCTATAAAACCCTGTCAATGTCCATCTATTTAACAACAATACGTGCAAACAGTACTAGTGAAAATAGACTTCTTTTCAGGAGAAAAAGTCTTTATATATATACTTACACGATGAAAAGCAAAATATATATCCTTGCACGCTGAAAATTAAAAAAAAAAAAAAACAATTGATATACATCACATCTCGCTATATATGCATTGGATTTGCTTGTCTTTGACTCATTTGCGTGACCTTATTGCAGCGTTAGGTGGACTAGTTTAGGCTTTTGTACTTGTATGTGTGTGTGTGTATATATATATAGCTTGTACGAAAAAGAATATACATATTTTCTTCTAGAGTAGCTGCTTAAATAATTTGCTATCCACGATGAGTCTTTTTACAGAAGAAGCTATAGCTAGGTGATCTACATATAGCATTATAATCATTAATTATAAAATCCTTCAAAAAAAAAAAGTATAATCATTATTAAAAAGAAGATGATGAGAAAATCTCCAGCTGAAAGAGCTGGGTATTTGGAGAGGAGACAAAACAAAATTGGATTTGGTGAGAATCCAAACAGGGTCGAAGAAGATATATATGATATGATCTGTTCGTGTTTGTGCAGCGCAACAGCTACTACGTACGCATACCTACCTTCAATATTATACAACTCTCATTTTACTTACCAATGCTTTGCTTTTCTTCTATAATTCTTTAAAATGTTTAACCTTTATTACGGTGTTTATGCGTAATGGGTAGAATTTGGAGTAAACAACTTGATTTTTTATGAATTCAAATTCGAGTTATTGTCAGAACTTGTTATAAATTTACTTATATCTACCTTAAGTCAATTGTGTTTTCCATTCAAAAAATAAATTTTATATCCATATTCATGATAGAGTTAATGACTAATCAAAATATTATTATAGTATTAAGATACAAAGCAACTAAATATAGCTTGTGGTTATATATATTCTTCTAGAGAATTAAAAGTTAAAATCAAAGCGTAAAAATTGAAATAAATTATTTTCTTCTAATAAAAAGTAAGTTGTATACTTATTTTATCATACAGTTAATAGTATTTTTTTTTAAAATAACTAGAGAGGTGAGTGAATCCTCCGCTAGAATTTACTGATAAGAAAAATAAAACAAAATGAAAAGGACATTAGAAATAAACCACAATTATTACAAACAAAGTGATTAATATAATATTAAGACAATATAGGTTAATAGTAATATAATATACTATAAATAAGAATAAGAAGAACTCGTATAATATAAAGATAGTAAAGTAATTAATTTATGTTGTTGTAGACGTTGGATTTACAATTAAATGTAAACATGTTAGTATTCAATTTGATATTTATTATTTATGAATTGAGGCCCTCAAATCACCGTTATTAAGATCTGTTTAGCTTTCAAGAATAGAATTAAAATAATGACAAAATTAAATCAAAGCTGTAAATAATCAAAACGATATTGCAAAATAAACGATATCATACATTGGGATTTATAGTGGTTCACTCTGTAATTAGAGCTGTGCCCACTGTTCTTCACTATGAATGAATGAATGAGTATAAGTTACAAAGTGTTTTAGAGAGATAAAGAAAGAGAGAATATTTCTGCAAAGTTTCTACAGATTTCTTTGGATCCCTCAGTAAAGTTGCTACTGCCCTTTATATAGAGCGTTGTGCGAGATCATGGCTTTAATCTGGTGGAAGGAATGGGCACAATAGTACATGCAATAGTAGGACATGTATCAATCTATGATAGGGTGTTAACATCGAACATCTCTCTATGTCCCATTTCGTGGCTTAATATAACCTTCCTTGTAACTGTCAAGTTTTGCACATCGATTTCATCGAATCGACATTTAGCAAATCTACAATGGTGAGGAATGTTCAGATTCACATTAAGAAACGAGTAAACCTTCAAGAACTTCTTCGAAACTCTTTGAATCTTGAATCCTTTAGCTCTTAGATCTATCTAGCCCCAGATTTCCATTAGGATTCTATTTGTGATATAAAATGTCGAAGAAGGCCATTGATATTAGTTTAAGCTCAAGCAAAAACAATGATCTTTGGGGTAGTGAGGACGAGAGGGACATTGATGAATGGATCCTAGAACAATCGAGGATCGAATGGGCTTCCTAAGTTGGTGGGGCTAGAATCTGCAAAGAAACAGAAGAGGGAACCACCAAAGTGAAGAAAAGAAACAGACCTGTAGGCTCCTCTAATCAAGTTGAACAGATCAAATCCCTCGAAAGCAGAGAGTACAAATCACCCACAAAAGGGGTCTCCTTCTTTTGGAAAAACCCAGAATTGACCCTTAAGAGTAAGGATCTATTGAACATTCGAGTTAAGCATGGGATTCCTGCTTACATTGAAATTTGACTCTCCTCGGATGAGCGAGTGGATACTTAGAATAATAGCTGGTTGTGTGTGAATACCAAAAGGTTTAAGCTAGGACTTTGACTACTAGTCCCTGAGTTCATCCTTGAAGTCGCATCTCACTTCTAGATTTCAATAACACAGCTTATGCCAAACAAGATGCGACTACTCCTTGCTCTGATAGTACTCATCGAGGAAACTGGTATCCACTTCACAATAGAAGCTTTCCTTCAGTGCTACTATTTAAAACCCAACAACAAGAAAAAGGGTTGTTCTACTTCATTTATTGGCAATAAAGCAAATCATTGTTGATTTTGTTAATGTGGACAAGCAGTGAAAAGAGAAATACTTCATTTGTGTCTATCAACCATGATTATGTTGAGCTAACCTCTTGATTTTCGTTTCCTTTTCCATTTGGTCATATTGGTGAGTATTGAATCTTATGTTACTTTTTGTAGTCATTCCAACTAATCCTTATAGGTTTTTTTTTTTTTTTGCTTTGCAGATTACGAGCTGAACCATCCTACTCCCACAAAAAACAATTTTGAGAGAAGCTTGACGCCCTCATTTCCTTGGAAGGACGTGTACCTAGGCTAAAATATCACACCCACTCGATTGGGGAAATCCTCCCTTTTGAAAACATTCAGAGAAATTCCAATAGGTATACCTATTTGTTTTCCTGATTGAGTCGATTGGATTTTTCTCCGCTGCGGTGTACTTTAGTGGTTGTACGATTTGTCAAAATTCATTAGCCCTATTTCTGATGAAGATGTTGTGCCCGTAGAAGCTGCCATATCGTCCATAAAGGTCACTCTCATATCGGCCGAAAGCACCATGAAGAGAAAGGTTGCTGTAAAAGCTGCAGCAAAAGAAAGAAGGACAAAGAAAAAAAGGGGCGAGGCAAGCAAATCTGATGCCTTGGACACCTAGAAGACCCTTCCAATGCCAACAAAAACTTCAAAACTACCTTTATCTCCTCCTTTTAACATTTAACCCCCAGCACCCAAAAAAAAAAAAGAGGAGCTGAGCCCTCCAAAGCTGGCGAAACTGTCAGTGAAGAAATTAGCTAAAAGATACTTAATGTATCTCACGATGCAAGTATTTTACAAGATAAAGAATCGGCTCTGAGGGCTGTGAAGAGCTTTAACTTTTCTGCATATGAAACAAAATTCGAGGGAAAGTCCTCTTAGCTTGGCAATGAGTCTGCAATACTTTTTGAACAGGTAAAATTTGACCCAAGCCTCGCTTCAATTTAAGCCATATTCATAATCTAATATTTAAGCTTACATTTCATAGGCCTTTCAAATGTACAATATTTTTGCGAATAAGGCAGAGTTTTAACATGACAGACTCACCACACTTATTTAAGAGTTCGATGAGAAGCTCAAGAAATCTAAAGCAGAGAGAGATGAAGTGCTAAAGGAGATGAACAAAGCTATTGTTGTGTTGGCTTTATCAAACAAAAAGGTGCTCAATTTAAGCAACAAACTTCGTTTAAAGGATGAAGAGCTTGTTCGGGTGAAAAAAGATGTAGAGGAGAAGGTCAATGAGGTGGCAGTGATCAAGAAACAGCTCCTTGACATCCACAATGAGTCCACCATAAAGGCGAGGCTCGAACTGTTCAAAGTATTTAAAGAGCATCAAGGGAAGGATTGGGATGTTGATGAAGAAATTGCAAAACTAGAAGACCTTCTAGCCCCTAATGTCTACTCCGACGTCGAGGGGATTGGTGCAGATGCAATAGCTTTCAAGTCTGCTGAAGACGAGGCCCTGGCAACCAATAAAGGGATCGTCGAAGGCACTGCGAACTAGATGTGGTTTCTCTTTTTTTTTCTTCTTTTTTTTTTTTTACATGAATGTGCCTTGTAATGAATATCATTTTTTGTCCAACTTAATTGAATCAAGCTTTTTCTTTTCATGATATCTATTATGGTATTTGATCCCTCTTCAAAGTTTCATTTATTAATAATTAAACATTGAATTTGTTAGGCTGTCACCTTGATCAGGAAAATTCTAATAGAACTCGATAATTCCCAATATGAAACACAATATAAAAATCGTATTAAATTAGATCGAGATCGAGTATGTCATTTGATACATTTGTCATGATAAATGTAAAAATTAAGTTGGATGAAATTGATCCACAAAAAATGGTTAAGCCATGAAAGATGACGGAGCCATAAGGATGGCAAATTGAATCGAACACTAGATAAGTTGATCAAATCTAGTGTGGATAAAATTTGAGAGCCATGAAGATGGTGGATCGAATCGAACATGAGTTGATTGAATCCAGTGTTGATAAAATTTGAGAGCCATGAATACGGTGGGCCATAAGAATGGCAGATCGAATTAAACACTAAATGGGTTGATCAAATCCAATGTCGATAAAATTTGAAAGCCGTGAAGATGGTGGACCATAAAGATGGCATATTGAATCGAACACTGGATGATTCGATCGAATCCAATGTTGATAAAATTTTAGAGCCATGAAGATGGCAGGCCATAAAGATGGCATGTCAAAGCAAACAATGGATGAGTTCATAGAATCCAGTGTTAGTGGTGGTGAGATTAAACATTATAGCGCATAAGGCAAAATAATTGTTGTATGGATAATGAGGCTGTACTCGTTTATAGTACATGAGCTACTTACATACCCACATGTATAGGGATCAAGCCGGATATAGTTCACTTTACACGTCTAAGCTCTTTATAGCCATTGCTAAAATTGCCGTTCAACTGATGCTTAGGAATTATGTCGATAGACAACCTACTACAAAATGAGTCAAACAAGATTACAACAAACCTGAAAAAGATTAAAAAAAATTGTTCAATTCATACTATTATTAGAAGACTAAGTAAAATTCTTTCTCAGATGATGGGCGTTCCAATTTTTGTTGATGATGAAGTCATCAAGTTTCTCTAATTTGTAAACTCCATCACGTACAATGCCTTAGATTCGATATAGGACTTCCTAGTAAGCGGCCAACTTCTCAACATTTACGTTTCTTATATTCTAAAAAAATTTGCATAGCAAACCTTCTAGCTTTTATCTTGGCATTGTAGTATCTTACAGCTGCTTGCTAATATCGAGCAAGGTGATAAAGAGCGTTTTCCCTCTTTTCATTGATTAGATCCAGTATTTCTTTTATCATTTATTCATTCATCGTTTTATTGAGAAGGGACTAGTTGATTCGAAGGTCCTAGGCGACAACCTCAGCTGGTGTCACTGCTTCTATGCTGTAGAGAGGGAAAATGGGGATTTGCCAGTTATACGCCTTAGAGTTGTTCGATAAGCCCATAATACCATTAAGAGTTCTTCGACCCAGCGACCCTTCCATGCTTCAAGCTTTTTCTTCAAGTTTTTGACAATCGTTTTATTCATTACTTCTGCCTGTCTGTTCCCTTATAGATATCTAGGCATCAAAAAGCTTAAGATGATGTCTTAATTATGGCATAATTTCTTGAAGGATGAGAAGATGAACTGGTAGCCATTATCAATAACAATCTCCTTGGGTACTCCAAACCAGTAGATGATGTTTCTCTAAATGAATCCTTCGACATCATGTCCTTTAGTATCTATAAAAACCTCAGCCTCGACCCATTTAGAAAAATAATCTATAAAAACAAGAAGGTATTTTACCTACCTAGGGGCTAGGGGAAACAATCCAATTATATTTATTGAATATTTCATGAACGGGTACAGCAAACTGATCGATGATAGTACTTCGACGGGCTGGTAGATTATTGGCACTTGTCTTTGGCAACTATCACATTTCTTGGCGAGATCTTTCAAGTCTCTTTGTATGGTTGGCCAGTAATAACCTTGCCCTTTGATCTTGTTGTATAAAGATCGCCCTCCCAAATGATTGCCAAATGAACTCTTATGAACTAATTGGATAACTCGCTCGCTTCATCTTTTTCAAAGCATTGGAGATAAGGACCTGTGATCGATCATTTGTAAAGCTTTCCTTCTATTAGGCAGTATCTCGTTGCTTCAATCTTGATCTTCCTAGCAACCTGCTTGTCTTCTAGAGGTCATCCGTCGTTTATAAATATTTTGATTGGAGTCCTCCAGTCATTTCTTAGCTCGACATAGTTTGTCTCCTCGATCGTTTCAATGCTGGGTTGCTTAATGTATTCAAGTGGGATGACTTTCTTTTCCTTCACTTCAACAGATGATCCAAGATTGGCAAGCGCATTTCTCTTGAGTTCGACTTACGTGGCACTTGCCTTACTTCGAACCGATAGAATTGATGCTTTAGTTTATTAACAATCTTTAGGTAAGAGATCATCTTGGCATCCCGAGCCTCATACTCTCTGATGATTTGGTTGACGACCAAGGTTGAGTCGCTTTCTACAATAAGCTCGATAGCCCCCAATGTCACGGCTAGTTTTAAGCCAATGATCATGGCTTTGTACTCTGCTTTGTTATTGGTTGTTTTGAAACCTAATCTAAAGCTTTGTTTGATTTCCTCTCCTGTTGGTGATTGTAGTAAGACTCTGACTCTTGACCCTTTTTCATTATCGGCACCATCCACTTACATGGTCCATACCTTTGGCTTGTCGTTGTCTGGCTCGTATGTTAATTCAGTGACAAAATTGGCCAGCCCTTACACGTTTACGTGGTTCGAGGCTTATGCTCGATATCAAACTTATTGAGTTCGATAGCCCATTTCATCAATATTCTTGAAACATCTGGCTTGTGCAAAATCGTTCATATCGGATATAGAGAGTATTATAATTGTGTAGCTCTAAAAATATAGTTGTAATTTATGGCCGGATATGACAAGTACGAGAGCAAGTTTTCCAATAATGGAGTACTTGGTTTCCACATCAAGTAGGGTGTGACTCACAAAGAACACTAGCTTCTAAATCAAGTCTTCCTCTCTGACTAGCATAGAACTGACTGCAATTCTAAATCTACCAAGTAAAGGCACAATGATTCTCCATCTTTCAGTTTTGACAAGATTGGCAGACTGGAAAGGTACTTCTTTTGGTCTTGGAAGGCTTGTTCACAGTGATCGCTCTATTCAAACTTTGTGTTCTTCTTCAACAACTGAAAGAAAGGCAAACACTTGTTTGATAAGCGAGCTATGAACCGGCTAAGAGCTACAACTCTTCCTGTTAGTTTCTAAATTTCTTGCTTACTTCACGGTGATAACATGAGTTAGAAAGCTTGTACTTGATCTGGGTGTGCCTCGATCCCTCATTCTGTCACAAGATTTCCCAGGAACATTACGCTGGTAACTCCTAAAATATGCTTTTCTAGGATCAACTTCATGTTATACTTCCTCACACATCAAAGCACTTTTGTAAATGCTACATATATAGGTAAGCCCATAAAGACTTCACCAACATATCACCAATCTAAACTTCCATATTTTTACTGATTTGTTCCTCAAACATCGGTTGACGAGCCTTTGGTAGGTTGCTCTAGCATTCGTCAACCCAAATGACATGAACTTGAAATAAAAAAATATCGTGCTTAATGACAACGGTGGTCTTTTCTTGATCTTCAGCATGCAACAAGATCTTATTATAGCCAGAGAATATGTAAAGAAAACTTAGGATTTTGTGGCCAGCAGTTGTGTTGACGAGGGGGTCGATGTGAGGTAATAAATAGCTGTCTTTTAAGCAGGCTTTATTCAAGTTTATGAAGTCCATACACATTCGTCACTTCCCATTTTTCTTCTTCACTATAACGATGTTCACGAGCTAATTTAGGCATTGAACTAGTCGACTGAACCTTGTTTCTAGGAAACACCTAATGCTTCCTTGACTATGTTATTCCACTCAACCCCCGACCGTCTTCTTTTTTGTCACATGGGCCGATGGCTTGGTTTGATGTTGAGCTAGTGTGAGATAATACTTGGGTTGATTCTAGGCATATCTGCATGGGACCAAGTGAAACCGTCTTTATTAGCCTTTAAAAAATTAACTATAATAGACTTTACCTTTAGATCAAGCTACGAGATGATATTAACTGTCTAGTATTTATGTTTAGGGTTAATCTACATCTCATCTAATTGTTCAAGCACTGGCTCCCCCTCTCTTGAACACTCGACCCATTCGAGGGCTCGTCTATAGTTGCTATTGTTAGACGTGTATGCCATAAGGAATAAAAATGTAATATTTTTTTGGAGACATTTTTATCAATAAAGAATTTATTTATTATTTATATATCATATCCTGTCCTCTTTACATTCATATTTGTTGAATGTATTATAAGAAACAAAAGTCTGAGACTGTCGTTCTAAACCTTTAAAAATTGGGCATATGATGGATAGATTATGAGGAAGACACGATTCTTAAGGTGATGGTCTAAATCATAAGATCCGCAATCGAGGGAATAAAGTTAGACGCTTTATTCATGTAAAGATTGTTATGTTGTCTATATCCCTATTAAGAGATGGTTTGTCTTGACCATTGGAGGTGGACTTCGCGAATGGAAACATTGGCACATTGTCATAGGTGACGATGTGTTGGATCAGGACATAAAGTGAATTGATTTGGATTAATAATTCTGTCTTGGAAAATTAATTCACTTAGACAATCATTTGTATTGTATCTTAATCATGAGATAAATAGTAGGCCCGTTTGTTTTGACTTATGTCTTTTGATGTACCAAAGGGTGACATCCATATTTTAATAGTGGTATGCATGTTGGTACATTGGAGACATGACTCCTGATAGCTTAGACCTGTTATTCATAGATATAGAATCTATAGTTCCTCTTTAAGAGTAGTGATATCCTCTTATATATGTTATATTGTGATTGAAAAACTGAAGCACTCAACCATTTGGATACATAAGTGTAACTGAATGGTATATTGTCTTTAGATGGTAAGTTTTTCGATGGTGAGATAATAGAACGTAAGATAAAAATAATCAAAAAGGTAAGACAGAACTTGTCCTTAAGTCGATTGTGGATAATCCTATAGGAATACAATACATTATGATATGTCATGGAGACTTAGCCATACGGGCTTCATAATTCTATATAGTTTGAGAGTACAACTCTAAGCTTTTAGTGGAGTAGCGTTGGAGTTGATAATTATGAAATGTATAGCTAGGATATTGGGTTTCATAATTATCGGGAGCTTGAACTATATGAGTCCATTTGGTTCTCTTTGCTAGCTCACAAAAATCCTGTAACGATACGGCGTACTTTTCTAATAATTGGTGACTTATGTCAGATTTATCAAATTGGCTGAAATTTGGTAAAATCTAATAATTCATGTTTGTTTATTGGTTGAATTAATTTTGTAATAAAATTAATTCAAGATAAACTTGTTGAATTATTGGGATCAGATAATTCATGTCTGTTTATTGGTTGGATTAATTTTGAATTAATTCAAGATAAACTTGTTGAATTATCAGGAATATTTATTTTCCTAAAAATGATTGTTTTAATCAAATAACTTCTCGATTGGGTTATTTGAATTAAAACTAAGGCTTTATCCTAAGAATCTAGGGTGGGAAATAAAGATTTACAGGGATCTTTTATCAGAGGTTCGACAGGCCGATCTTTAAGTTTAGCTTGCTGATTGAGGAGGTTTGGCAAGTCAATCTACCAGTTCGGCCAGCCGACTAGACGATAAAAGGATTACTCATTTTTATGCAGATTTTATTGGATATTAATTCTGATTTGATTCTTATTCGAATTTTTGAGGCCTTATCTCATAGAGACTGACTCCTAGGTCCAACCTCTATAAAAGGGGAGTGAGTCTCTTTATTATTTAGATTAGTTGAGAAATCTAAAGTGAGACTTTATCAGTGAGACTCTGCAACTCCCTGAAGAGCTGTTGTTCACAAATCATAAACTATAGCTTTGGGTGTCACCTAGAAAAAGCTGAACGATGTGAGCCCACACTCACTCCGATCGTAGATAGAGAATAGCAAAGAAGACCAGTTGGTTGAGGCTCTTTTGGAACGTTACTTCTCTTTATGGATTGTGGGAGATCTTCGGCATTCAAAGGTTTGTAAGATCTAGTTAATTTATACATAAAATATGTCAAACTTGTGTTTTAGAAAAAACTCTTATATAAAAATTTTAATTCCGCTGCGTACTATTTTTCCAACAGCTATATGGCTGGTTTCTTCTGCTTTAACACCGTTAGGTAGCAACTTCTCGCCGTGTCTTGGCTTTTGCGGATTTCTTTTATCCCTCGCTTCGTTAGGAATTGGACTCAGTGGTTGTAAGTGGATGGGATTGCTTTCATTGAATGTATCCACGGTCACCTGAGGATTATGTTGTACCTTGAGGGGCATTCCATGACGAGAAGATTCGTCATCCTATTTTATCTAGTAGCATAGACTGGTAGTCTGATTTTTCCTAGCGCTGTAGTGGCCTCTCTATTGAATCCTACCAATATGGTGGTTGATTTCTCTATCTCCTTCTTGTCGATGTTCATTTCTTTCAACGTTGAGAAAAACAAAATATCTACTGAGCTCATATTTTCAAAAAAGTATCCTCCTAATTTCACAATTTGCGACGTTGAGTTTAAGCACCAAAGCATCCTCGTGTGGCCTATTAAGCCCTGATGCTTCATCGATGTGAAAAAAATAGTGTGCTCGCCAAATTCTTCTACCATCGAACTAGTGGTTGCCTGATTTGCCTTTCTTTGATGGGCTTTTATTTGGTTCGTGACGTCTCTGCTATAAACCGAGCCCCCCGCAGATGGCTTTGATCACTTTCTTGACAGTGGTGGTGGAGTTTTCTTTTGGGCTTCTCGATTCCTTGGTCTGTTCCACTTGTGATCCAACTCGTATGTTCATTTTCCTCGTTCTAACAAGAACTCCTTCATATGTCTTTTCTTCAGTAATTCTACGATCTTTGTTCGCATGGCCTTGCAATCTATCATTAGATGCTCGGTGTCTTGGTGAAATTCATAATACTTTGTACGATTGCGAGATTAGCTAGGTGCCATTTTGTTCGGCCACCTGATATAATCTTTCCCCTCCAACTAGACAATCAACTCAGTTAGGGATATGTTCAAGGCATACCTTGGCAACGACAAGGGCCTGTTCTTCCCTTGTGGTTTTCATTCTTCTTTCTTCCTCCATTCTCTTTCAGAGGTTTTCTTATTTGTCTTCTTCGTTCTGGTCTTCGGTTGTCTTTTTACCCCCTGTTTTGCTCTCTGTTCCTTAAGAGTTCTCGCTCGCAACACTCATTTTCCTCTTTGAGATCAATCCACCCTTTAGCTCTATTCGAGGCCTTCTAGATCATCTGTGGGTATTCTAAGCAGATGCTATTCTTGAATGAGGACTTATGCAGAAGTCCTTTTTTTAAAGCCTCCCAAGCCATTCCGTCCTCTAAACCTGAGATATTTGAGATGGCTTTGCTGAACCTTTTAATATAAGCCCGTAACGATTCTTCTAGGCTCTGGATCACTGACTCAAGGTCTTTAGTCATTTTGCCTGTCTTGATATACATAAAGTAGGCTTTGACAAATGAATCTGCCAACTCCTCAAAGCTATCAATTGCTCCAGTGGGTAAGTTGTTGAACCATCACAAGGCTATTCCTCTTAAACTTTATGCTAACAGCTTATACATCATCTCATTTAGTATTGAATTTGGGATGTTAGTCACGCTGACGACATTCTTGTACTGGAGAAGGTGATCCTTTGGGGTCTGCGGTTCCATCAAAACACGTGAACGGGAGATTTTCATATTTGGGAGGAACGACAGAAGTAATCCTTCTTGTAAAAGGGTTCTCACATATGTTCTTTGAGATGTTATTGAGCGCTGAGATCTTGCTCGTGTCCTTCGTCACTTTCTGGTTGATCTTTTCTTGGACTATTCTGGTGTTCTGGTTGAGCATATCTTGCATCATCCGTTGGATGGCTTCCGTAATTAATAAGGTTAGCATCTATATGGCTTCCCCTTGTACTATTTGCTCAATCTTTTCATTTTGCCTCCTAAATATTTGCATATTTTCTCTACTAAAGCTCTATTGAGTGTTTGTAGCTGTTGTTGTCACCATCGGTGTTGGTGTTGTTGTAATTGTAGTTACCACTGTAGGTACAGTGGTTGCATCCTTCCAATGGGGCTATAGGAAAGCTGTTGCCTAGTTGGAGGTGATGTCTGCTACTGCGATTGCGTTGCTGTCGTCGTTGGGACTGTTGAATACCCAAAAAATGCATAATAATATGAATACGCCAAAAGCTAGGAATTTTGGTAGTTATCTGACTCCTAAGAGCATTGTTCTCACTGTTGAGTTGGTTGAGTCACCTATCGCGCTCTTGAAAACACACTACCTATTTGTGAAGCAGCTTTTTTAGCGTTTTCACCTCGGTAACAAGGATCTCCATCTGCTCGTCTCCTTAAGACAACTTATATTTCTTCATTCTGCACGTCAGATACATTTTGGTGGTCTATGCTATCTACCATATCTGATGTTGAAGCTTTAAAATCCTTGCTTTATTGATATGAAGGCGCCATAGTGGGTGCCAAACTGTAGACGTTGGATCTACGATTAAATGTACATAGATTAGTATTCGATTTGATATTTACTATTCATGAATTTGGGCCCCCAAATCATTGTTATTAGAATCTATTTAGCTTTCAAGAATAGAATCAAAATAATGATAGAATTAAATTAAGGCTGTAAATAATCAAAACGATACTACAAAATAAATGATACCATACACAAAGATTTATAGTGGTTTACTCTACAATTAGAATTATGTCTATTGTTTTTCACTATGAATGAATGAATGAGTACAAGTTACAAAGTGTTTTAGAGAGATAAAGAGAGAGAATATTTCTGTAGATTTCTCTGGTCCCTCAGTGAAGTTGCTAGTGCCCTTTATATAAAGTGTTGCACAAGATCGTAGCTCCAATCTGGTGGAAAGAGCGGGTGCAGTAGTGCATGTAGTAGTGGGAAGCGTGTCGATCTATGATAGGGCATAAACATCAAACCTCTCTCCACATCCCATTTCGTGGCTTAGCATAACCTTCCTCGTAACTGTCGAGTTTTGCACATCGATTTCATCGAATCGACACTTAACAAATCTACAATGGTGAAGAATGTTCAGATTCACACAATAAAACAAATATACTGTAATCGAACCAAAATCATTGAATTAATCGGCACCTCAAATTAACTAAGCAATGTACAAGTGATGTTTCGTATATCAATCTATATAGAATCGAACACTCCTATTAGGCTCAAATCGATTTAAAAGCAATAAGGATTTCTCATTTTAGGCCTTTATTGAACGATTTTGGCCTGACCAAACCGTACCCCAACATTTGTAGTACTTTTTTAATTTTCGTTTTATTCAAATTATTATAGTAATTTATTACATATATAGATAAATATTTATATGTGTATCAAGTTTTGGAGTCGCAAATAAGATTGTTAATCCTAAACTTATGTGGGGCTCATGCAATCTCATTCATATTCTAGAATAAAATTGAATAAACAAGCATGAAATGAATTCTTATTCAAAAACAAACAAAAAAGATTATAATCCCATTACTAAACATACCGTTTATTGTTTCCATATCCTTTTTTTAAGGGATTAATTGTTTCCAAAATGTAAGAATGTTTTAAATTAATAAGGTGTTTGGTAAACATGATTAGAACTAACTTTTTAGTTATTAAATAGTGTAAAATTTTATATATTACAATAAAAACTAAAAAATTGTTACAATATAAAACTCTTACATAGTATAATATAATGTTTTAAAATAAAAAGTTGATTCTAATTATACTTACCAAACACACTATAAGTAGATTTTTTTTGTTTTTCAAACTGAGATACACGCATATCCAAAAGTTAGCTAAAAGTTTGTGTTTTGTATTAAAAATTGTCCCTATAATCCAAAACAGTTGTAGCTAGCAGGCTTTTGCGTATATATATAAATACCTTTACAGTAGCACGTTACCATCAATATACTGCAAATTAGTTGTCGGATCAGAAACAAACAGTTGTGTATATAGAAGTTGTACAAATATAAGCTTTTAAAGCTGCTCATGTACTATTCAACTAATAGTGGTGTTTGCAGAACATAATTGATAAAAATCTCTCTTACTATTGTGAGGAACACAGGCATGCACCAGTTTTTTCGGGTCAATATTATTTCAAACCAATTCATGAGACTCCAATATGTGTTTGCTTTTTCAATGTTTGTTACAATAATCTTTTTACACGGCTCGTTATCTAAGCTGTGATTCCGGAATTGTGTCTAAATATCTGCTTCTTTTTTGTTGCACCAGTGTTTTATAACCCAAGATCCGACTACATATCTTTATATATATATATATATATATATGCACAAACCTATGACAAGTTATAAGAACTAGCACTGGAAGATAAGACAGAATCCGCCAGTAGTCCATGCATGTTTATGTGTATGGTATATATGTATTCACCAGCATAACACCATATGCTTCGTAAGCGCGCTAGCTACTTTGAATAGGCAAGTGTGTGTGTGTGTGTATATATATATACACTCTAATAAAACCAAATTATCACTGAGCTATATCTATAGGATAAATGATTTCATTCTAGTTGTTTTGTAGGAGTCTTTTCTTTTAGAACTACGTACCCTTCATTATTTAATAGAGTGATAAGACTATTAGTTCTTTTCGATAAAATTTTAAATTTGAGCCAATCACATGCAATGAGCAGAAAATATGGACAATTCACTTTTTGACAAATCTATATACTACGCAAGAATACACTGCTCCCTAGAATTATCTAGGTATGCGCAAGGATAGAGCGAGCCAACTAACTTGTAAAATTGTCCCCTTAACATAAGAGCTTCTTACAAATATACTGCTCCCTAGAATTATCTAGGTATGTGCAAGGACAGAGTGAGCCAACTTGTAAAAGTGTCTTCTTAACCTACGAGCTTCTTACACCTTTGGCCTCAACAAAAGAATTCATGACATTTCTTCTAATTTGCTCTTGAAAGTTGCTAATGGTAATATCTCATAAATGTGTTAAATAAATTTTAATTACATCTCAAGTTTTGAGTTCTAAAGTATAATCCATACTACTATATAAAATCATAACTTTTTTAGACTCAAACCGTAAAAAATAATTAAACTCTATATTGGGATTCGGTAGATCCATAGGTGTGACTTGTCCAGGTAGTACTAGTACACACACTGGTCTCTGATTCACTGGTGTTGATGATGACGTGGTTGGAGTGAGGAATGAGTCCTTATAAGATGGCTTCAATAGGACTTCCAACGGGTGATGGGGACAGTTAAGCCTAGATTGAGCCGAAGAAGATGGCTTCTAGGACCCACTCCGTTGTTGAACCACCAAAACAAGACTTGCAACAAAAATCAAGAAAACAAGAAAAATATAGCAATGGAAGAGCTATCATAAGCAGTGATAGTGGAAGGAGTAGTTAAGGGTTGATGGAGGAATGACTTCTGAGGGTAAAGGAAAAGTTGTCTCCGTTGTTGGATCTCAGCTATTTTTGTGAGCTGAGTTGATATGCAAGGTTCTAGAGTTCTTCGAAACTTTCCAGAAAATTTACTCCAGAGGCAAATAGGGATTGCCTCCATCATTGGTTCAGGATTGTTGATGGCAAGGCTTGAATTCTAAAAACTCCTGAGGCTAATGGCAAACTTCGACAAGGTTTCTAAGTACTTTGGCGACAATTTAGTAAGATTTGAAGAGGATAAAGTGGGTAATAGAGGAGGGACTTGTTCTCCCATAGTGATGGTGACGAGTTTTCCAAAAAATCTTCTAAATCCGAAGAGCACAAACTTGAAAGGAGATGATGATTTTCTAAAGCTATGGACAATGAAAATGGTATGGGAATATGGGCTCAAGTCCCTCTAAACATCTTGTGTTGAAGGAAGGAGAAGAGGGGTATTTATAGTGAAGGACCAACTTGTCTCGGAGTTGTCTCCAAATGCCCCGACATGCGTGTTGGCTCTATTTCCTTCCAAAGCAAGCGGCGTCGGGTGCTTTTAGAGGTTGATTTTCGGGTTGGCTAAAAGTGGCATATATTTAAGGTTGCTTTGGAGCTCTTCTAGGCCTGATGCTCCTAGGTGGTTTTACTAAGCTTGATTGTCTATTTCTGGAGGATTAACAAGCATGCTTCCTCCTCCAAAATGTCTGATCTTCCTATGTTTTTCAAGTCTAAAATTTCTAGTGCGTTGTCAAAAATCTCTTCAAAATTTTGGGTGGGAATTGGTGACTGAGGCACGCGTGGAGCCTCCGATGGTGGACTTTCAACTTAGACGAAGATTATCTCGACGTAGACGGGAGCCCTCCGGAGGCATACTGGGTGCTTCGGAGGTGCGCTGAGCACTCTCGATGTATATTTGGTGCTTTGTTGCTAGGTTTTTCTCGGTATTCTTACAACGAAAATGGTTTTCGGACTTGAGCTTTGATTCCTTGGGCTATGATAAGGTAAAAATGGAGTTTTTTGGCTATTTTAAAGGGCAAAAGAGAAGGCTTGTGTGCTATTTTCCTTCGTTACCAATTTTTTTTAGTTTAATTAATTTTAGAATCCCCCCAAGCGAGACTTGAAATCAAATCGAACCAAAACAAACGAGCTCATTTGACTACTCATGGCTTACCAAGCCACAACCTATGATAGTTCCCCAAGTGTAGCTTAGGTCTACAAAGCGAGCTTGTCGATGCTGTAAGACGAAGATGTTGGGCTTGGGCCATCGGAGGGGCCTGGTACAAAATCGGCCATCAACACTCTAAAAGCTTAGTTCATTTTAAATAGAAAAGAAAGATACAAATAAACAAAAAAAAAAAAAGATTGTTGCATGATTTCAGTTTACAATTATGGTTTAATTCATGCCCTTCTGTCCGCCAGTAGACATGCCACGCTGTGTCTCTACAATCCTTTTTTTTTCTTTAGTAGGGGAAAAACAGTGTTGCTTATTTTGACAAGAACACTCACTGCAGGTTTTTTTTTTTTTTTTTTTTTTTTTTTTTTTTTTTTTTTATGAGAGAATTCCACTGAAAAGGCAGAACAAAAGAAGATGAGCGTACCAGAGTGGAATTTTTTTTCTTTTTATGGAAGGTTAGAACGAACGTCATTTTCTAATCTTTTATTATTTGAAGAAGATATGAAATGTCACATTTTTGAAAATTTTTTGAAGTAAATAATAAGTTTTGAAATTGTTTATAATAAATAATGGATTTATGATATCAATAATTTATTTACTACTACAAATATTTTCAAAACCGGTTATTTACTACAACTTCAAGAAGTAAAAGTTCAGCTAAAAGCAGCTGAACCCGTAGAATGCAAAAATAATTGCCTCCTTTCTTTTCAGCTGAAGCTAATACTTATATTCTCAGATTGCCAAAATAATTGCTTCCTTTCTTTCCAGCTAAAGCTAATGAAGTACTTTACCTTCACAGATATTGAAATATCTTTTGTACCAAGACTGTGACTAGTAATTTCTCATTCCCACAAATGTGAAGGTAATCTGATTAATATGCTTCAACCTCGGCTACAACTTCACACAACAAGAAATAGATTTACTATGTACATGCTCTTAAAAAAAAAAAAAAGGAACTCATTACCCTGGTGAAGGGTACCACAGAAATACAATGAACGCTCCAAGTTAGAAATGCCTGGCGGTCACTGAAATATCCTTGCTTTGAGTCGAAGTAACAGCACCTTTCGACCACGACGATGGCTTGAATCCCCGACTCAGTATATTAGATGCTGCAGCTGCACTTATTTTCCTTCTCTTGGATTCTAGCTCTTTTCGTTTACTAGACCCAGAAGATCCAGACGGGTCTGAAAATATTGACGAAGCATTAATCAAAGCTCGTTTGTCCTTTCTATTTTTCTCGAACTTGGAAGAGAACTTCACATGTGCAGCAGCAGCAGAATCTTCTTTGGAGGCCGGAAGGAGTCGTATGCCTAGTCCCATTTTCCTGGAGGCAGACTCTTCTTCCGCAACTCTTTTCTTTTGACCCTGAAATGGATGCACGTGCAAAATTTTAGCTAACTGATATGAGAATGGAGAACATTCAAAGAACTGATAATATGTTTAGTAACATACTCGAAGTTGGGCGCGAAGAGCCTTGTTAAGGGCGTAGTCATCTGAATGCCGGGCATCAGAGAATTTCTGCAGCCGTACCAATACTGGCTCTGCTTCTTTCTTCTTCTTCAAATCTTGTTCTTGGTGTTCAAGGCGGTAAAATGGATCCGCAAGCTTTCCTCTTTCTGTAAAATAAAGCATTCAACCACGTTAGTAATTAAATGTGCAAATCATATAGAAGATAGCGAATGTTCATATAACAGAGGTACCATAACAACTCTGTATTTTTATCGTTTCTGGCTCAGATAGAAAATAAACTCAAATAAAACATGATTTAAAGATCTCCACAAGACTCTTATAAAAACAATAAAAAAAAATAAGCAAATAAAAAAAAGAAGCAAAGCAAAACCTACCTTCATCAGCAGGAAGAGCAAAAGTTTCTGCATCCTCAATGTCAAAATCCTCGGTCTTTCGTGTGGCACCACTGATGATGACATACTCGCAATTCTTTGGATCTGTTTGAATGACAATCTCGTGTTTACAACATGCAGACTTCATGGAAAAGCTCCATATCTGGAAGAAAAAAATACGTATTTTATACATATACCAAGGGGAAAAGGAAATTTGCAGCTTGCGCATGTACTTGCATCAAGAGCAGATTATCAATAAATAAATTTATAGTTTCTACAATAGGCAATTTAAAATCTAAACTACCAGCATCCAGCTTGCATAAAGTACCTTTGTAGAATAGTAATTTCCCACTTGCTTTTTTTCTGCATTAAAACGAACGCCCTTTGCAATCATAGAATTGCATCCACCACACCATATATTGAATGGCATCTCAAACCTGAAATTGAACACAAAATTAGCAATCCAAAAGTGGCACTCTCAGCTTGTATACTTTTAAAATCTTTAAATAACGTAAACCTCTTCAATTGTCTGCCAACATTCACTGCCCAATACATTTTAGAACTAGAACTTCGATTACAGAGTGACTCTACAAATAATATGGGAAAATCTATTGGCAAGATTGAAATACAAGGGACCCTCCATGAGATACCATCGGCAACTGTAAGGGGGCGTTTGGTATGCAGTAATCCTGAGATGGGAATGAGAATCTGTAAGATTCCCATGTTTGGTATACAGTAATCTAAGTTTTGGATTCCTGGAAAACTAATTCCCGTGAGATTCAGATTACCTCATTTTGGGGTAATATGAAACCCACCCACAAGGTGATATTCATATTCCTGGGAATCTCAAAACTATAGAAATCTCATCTTTATTTCCATGATGATGATGATAATAATTATATTATTATTAAATTATAATAATATTATTATTATTATAAATTAATATTTCTATGCAATATAAATATAAAAATTATATTCATATAAAATAATAATTTGATAATAATGATAATAATAACATTAACAATAATAATAAACATATATAATATATTACATATACAATATCTAAATATAATATATATAAATACTATAATAATAAAATAAAATAATGTTGTACTATTATTATAAATTAATATTAATATATGATATACATATAAATATTATATCAATATAAAATTATAATTTAATAATAACAATAATAATAACAATAATAATAAAAACATAATAATATAACATCAATATGAATAGTATAATATTAATATTAATATGCATAGCAATATCAATATTAAACTATATAAATACTATTATAATAATTATAAATATAAAATATAGCTAAATATGTTTAATATTTCTATAACAATATGTTTATTTAATGTTAATATTAATATAAATATTAATATATTATTAAGAATTGTATTTTTATTATTATTTATATTCATATCAATATATTTTATATTATATACAACATTTTAATATTAATATATTGTTAAATAATAATTCTATGATTATTATAAATTAATATTTTTATATAAGATAAAGAAAGTATTATATTAATATAAAATAATAATTATTTAATAATAATGATAATAATAACATAAATATTCATAGTAATATTAATGTTAAATTATATATAATATTATTTTATTATTTATGTTTATATTATTATTATTTAATATTAGTTCTAATATATTATATTGATACATTTAATGGTAATACAATAAATTATTTTGTCAATTATATAAGATTCCTATGTATAACCAAACACAGTAATATATTATTCCTAGAAATCTAATAGAAGATTCTTATGTGCAACCAAACGTAATAATCTTAGTTCTTGGGAATCATATTCCCTACAATCATTTTCCCGGGAATATGATTCCTACTGATTACTGCAAACCAAACGCCCCCTAAGAGAAATGACAAAACCACGTACAAGCTTTTCTAGTACTATTAAAAACCTAAAAAAAATAAAGGGTATGCTTTCTTACCTTATGATCAAAATACCCTGGTCTATTTTTCTTGCCCTCTCCCTCAGAGCATGTTGTCCATGGAACTTGTTCAGAGAACCCTGAAAAAAGAAGCAAGGTAAGGATCCAAAAAGCTGATGAATCAAACGCTATTTCAACAAAACTATCAAGGACAAAAAGGATATAAACATACCTGATTCGGGGTCCATTCTGGGGGATAGTAAAAGTTGTCTGCACGAGCAGCTGCAAGTGATGACTGTAGAAATCCAAAAAAAAAAAAAAAAATTAGAAGATTGAAAGCAATACTTATGAATTTAGGCGAAAAACAGGAATCTTTAAAAAGCTCCCCAAAAGAGAGAGAGACCACAACCAAGTAACACCTACTTGAAACTGCATCTAATATCAAATTCAAACATGAACAATCACACATACGAAAAATCCAAGAATCCTAGTAACAAGAGAATAATTCTCGTAAATTACCACGAGAAAGTCTTTTACAAGCACCCAATAAAATGAAAGGCCCTGTGCGTGTAATGTAAAACCATAATAGAAAGACATATAGTGCCAAGTGACGGGTCGACAAAATCACTAAAGTTAAAATGATACAGCTTAGATGTTCCTATCAGTTTTTATATTCATAAATCTTTCCCATAGTTGATCCATCATGGTGAGATTTATGGGTAAGTATATAATCCTTGATTGCTTCACAAATTGAATGTCAAGAATTGATAGCCCCTTTTTTCAATTTAGAAACATAGAAATATATCTTAGAGCACGTGCTAGTAAATTCCTTGGCAGAGTTTGTATCTTCACATTGTACCAAAAATGTCTTGTTATTTCCAAACAAAAGGATCTTGTCCTTCTTCCTCATAATGTCGAAAATATTTCGTAAGATACATAACATTGTATGACAACTAACAAAGAACCATAAAACCAACTTATGATTCAACAATAAGAAAGACAAGTAGATAGAGGAGAGGCAACAACAATTTTCGTGAGCCTCAAGACTTAATCTGATGTTTCAAAACTACAAGTAGCCCCTGCAATTAAGAAATCTGAGCTTTCTGATAATAACCTTCCTATACGAATCATCCCTCTTAGCTATGCACGAATGTGGCAAGTGGAAACCAAAGAATTAGGTGCAGTGTCAAAATTGACAGAAAATGTAGGCCCAACTAGAGAGACAGGCAACCAAAATTTAACTTCAAACTATAATAGCTCACATCAATACGAAAATCACCTCAACGTCAAAACGATATTGCATAACAAAGTACAACCCCTGTAATTATAATTCATCTGAAAATCTTAAAAGTAACGCCATTAAAACTCTTTGTAACAAAAAAATCTCTATGCCCTATTTTCCTATAAAGTATAAATCTTCCCAATTGCAAACGCCAACCCAAAAAGATACTAACTTCGATTACTGATCTCAAGCTAAACTGATCGGACACACCATAAATCCTCAATAGTCGTTATATTATCATTAAGTTTCATCTTAATTCTTCATACAGGTTCGTTACATTGAAGATGCAGAAAATCTAATACAGCAAAACAGGAATTCAAACAAAATTCATCTCTAGCTAAATAAAAAATACAGAAATTTCACACAATTATTGAATAAATAAATTCCAAAAATACGAGTCTAATTGATTAAAAAACCCTAAATTTCATAATCATGCAGCGTGATTGGGGAAAATACGGGGAAAGCAGAGAGAAGAAACCCTAATTGGTGATTTAAGGAAGAGAGGAGAGAGATCGGATTTCACGTACCATTTTCGAGTTCTGCGATTGAAGCGATTAGAGGTTTCGGAGAACTGGGACACGAATTTCGCCCTTCTGAAAATAATCTGCTTTTGAATGAATTGAGATTTCTCTATTTCTATTTATTTTGGAGTCAAAAAAAAAAAAGATATCTATTTATTTATTCCTGGTTTCGTTCCTTTTTGACGTCTTCTCCTTCTTATTGGAATTTGGAAAGTGAGAGACGGTGCCGTTTCCCTTCCGGTATCTTCTGGGAGGGGCTTTGATGCCCATCCAAGCCGTTTGGGCCCATCCTGAGTCCAACCCAAATCCTTTCAAGCTTTCTGGACATATTCGAGAAAAACTTTCAGTCAAGCAGTTGAAATATAACAAAACATAAATTCAAATACAACAAAATTTTTAAAATATTTTAAAAATAAAAATTATTGAAATAATTATTGCAATGACTAAAAAAGAAATCATTATAATAATTGTTTAATATCATTATGTTAATAACTAAAAAAAGAAATTATTATAACAGATACTATGTAATTATATATTTTGAGATGTTGTGATAATTATAATATATTGATAGCCAATTTCATACGAAGTCTCTTCAAAGGCCTAAGCTAAGCATTCTAGTCCTACAACGCCGACAAGCTTGCTTCATAAACCCAAGCCATGCTTGGAGACCTCACGTGAGTTGTGGTTTGATAAGCCATGCATTGCTACTAATAGGAGATTAAACTATACCTATTTTATGACGTTTCATTAAAAACCATCGTCTTATATATTAAAAAACAAGAGACGAAAATTTTCATGTTTCGAAGATTTTTATGCACACAATACATGATGGTTTTCAAAAAACCATCATTTAATGTGCTAGATTAGATGACGGTTTTGTGAAAACCATCGTTTAATGTCAATGATTTTATTTTATTTTAAAAAAAAAAAAGAGTTTTTCCCGCTCATTTTTTTACCGAAAAATTTCAAAGTCTCTCACCTCCTTCGAACACTCTCTTTCATTCCTCTAACACTCTCTTCTATTCTACTTTATCAATTTTATAAACTCTAAAGTTTTTCTCTTTAATCTCCCATTAGAGACGGCATTTTCACTTACGGGTACGAGTACCCGCCCTTAATAGGACGGGTATGGGGGATATTATATAGGGTAGGGTTGGGTATGAGGATTAAAATTACCCCCAAGTGGATGGGGGAAGCTCCCCTGCCCCAGCCTCCGACCTGATTATATGTTCCTTATTTTTCATACATATATATCTATTATGTGTGTATATTTTTATATATTTAGTTATGTGTGTGTTGTAAAGGATGCAGGTGTAAAATTATAATAATAAGGAAAACATGAAACTATTTAAAAAATGGACAAGAATGAGGTAAATGTAATATTTACTTATGCTTATTTTTTTTAGTTTTTAATAAATTTATTTAATATATTAAATCTCTTGTTATTTGTTCTCACATGATCTAAGTTTTGTCAACTATGATGCTTAAGAATGATCAACTAATAGAGTTGACATGAAGTTATGAAGAGAATTAGCAAAGAAAAAGAATAATGCTTTTAGTATTTTTAATGTTTTGATTTATTTTATAAATTTAGATTTCAAATTTATTGAGTTTGAATTTTGTTTAAGGTTTATTTTATAAGACATAAGTGATTATGTTGCTAAATTTTATAATTTATTTAATGAAATTTGATTCGAGTTTAATAATGTTACAACAATTATAAAATTCTAAATGAGTAAACGGGTAAGGTATAAAGATAGCTTATCTGACCCCACCCTGCATTAAATTAGGCGGGTATGAGAGACAAAAGAGTACTCATGTATGGGGGGTAGAGGAAGCATAATTTAATGCGGGTATGAGAGACAAAAGAGTAATAGGTTATGGAGGTAGAGGATGCATACCCGCCTCCGCGCTAACAAAAGAGTAGTAGGGTATGGGGGTAGAGGAATCGTACCTGCCTCCACGCCCACCCCTCCCCGTTGGCCTCCTTATCCCTCATTCTCTTTCAAAGTTCTATTTATCTCCATCTTCCTAACGTCTTAACTATTTCTTCCTCACTTTCTAATTCTTTCTCTAAATTCGTTCTATTTTTCCACACTTTCTTTCATCTCTTCAATTCCTTACTCCCTCAACCCTCATCTCCAATGCTATGACTCACTGTCAAACCATTATTGTTGCCGTTGTCACCTCCACCTATGCCTTGAGCACTAAAGTTTGGGTACATTTAGAATATTTTGAGATTTCCTTTATTTGAATTTATGTTTCTTTTTCTTTTTTTTTTCAAATTTTGAGTTTGCTTTTGTGTTTGGTTAAGTTTTTTTTTTCTTTTTGTATTTTGTGGATAAACTTTGGGCTATAGTTTTTGAAATATTTGTGTTATATGCATATTTATTACATACGCTTTGGAAATCATTATGTATTTTTTCTACGTTAGATACACATCAAGTTTATTAAAGAAAAAAGATGTAAATTTTTAAATGATAGTTGAAATTATTCTTTGAGAAGTTGTTTCAGTGAAAATATTTTTTCTTTTTTTTTTTCAAAGGAAAAACCATCATCTAATGTCGTATTTAGACAATAGTTTTAGTAAAAACCCTTGCCTATTTACCCTTTGCTCACGGTCGAGCTCGCATTAGACGACGGTTAAAAATTCTCATCTAATATTATACTACATATTACGGCTATGGGTTAGATAATGGTTTGGCTAGATGTCGTCTTATTTTTAAATGATGGTTTAAAATCGTCGTCTAACCTTCCTTCTGTACCAATGATGAGTAGTCAAACATGCCCATTTATTTTACAATGATTTGATTTCAAATCCAGCTTAGGGATTTTAAAGTTAATTGGGCTAAAAGAAATAGCTGACAGAGAAAATAACCCTAAAATCATCCTTTTTGCCTTAGAAATAGCCCAAAAGCCTCTATTTTGCCTTATAACAACCCAAGGAGTTGAAACCCTGGCCTAAAAGTCATTCCCATGGTAAAAAATGCCAAGAAAACTGGTGATGGAGCACCCGGTATATGCCTCCACAAGCACCCCTCCAAAGGAGTTCTGCTCGCTACAATATAGCCTACATCTGAGGTGCTAGCCCACCATCGAAGGCGTTGTGTGCATGTCTTCGTGGGCACTTCTTGTGTGAATTTTTGAAATGCTTTGATAGCATAACAGGTGTAACAGACAACAAAAATGGTGAAACCTTATGTCGAAGGAAGTAGCTCATGCATCAAATCCCAGAGTCCAACTTGGTCAAACTCCCTTAGGAACATTAGGCATAGAGAAAGGTCCAAGAATTAGCACAAAATCCAAAAATAGACATAAATGCATACCATTTCCACTTAAGCTAAAGTTTAAACTCCAAAGGTCCCTGATGTCACTTTCTCCGAAGGGAAAGGGGTGCTGCATGTGCTATTAGAGCATAGAGGCCACATGCCAGAGGAAGTAGCATGCTCTTCAAATCCCTGAAAATAGGGAGTCTAACCTAGTCAAACTCTCTTAAGAGTATCAGGCCTAGAGAAAAGTCTAAGGATTAGCACAAAATCCAGAATTAGCCATAAATGTATACCATTTTCGTTTCAACCCAAAGTTCCAAGTCTGAAAGTCCCTAACATCATTTGCTCGGAGGAAATGGGATGCTGCATGAGCTACTGGAGCACAAAGGCACCATTTTTTAGAGTAAGCTTCTAGTCTTCACTAACCTCGCCTATAATATCCTTTCCTTTACCATTCGAAACACAAATTAAAAGAGGCTTACACCTATTTTACACCGTTTTTTGCTCTCTAAAAGCTTCAAAATATCTTCTTCTTCTTCTTCCAAGTTTGTGTTCTTTGAACTTGAAAATTTTCTAAAGAAATCCTCATCTCTGCTGCTAAAGATTAGGTTCGTCCTCTAACATAGCTTTAGCCTTTCCAACTTTTACAAAAATGCCATTAAAAGACTTAGGAACTTTATTAAAGCCTCTCACAACCTTTAGAAATCTTCGAATCTTTAGTTTCCTATTTTGGCAATCTAAGCCCAGCGTTGGAGACGACTTGCATTTGCCTCTAGAGCACCTTTTTTTTTAAAAAACTAAAGGATCTCAAAGCTCCATCTCCTCAGCTACAGTCACCAGCCTTCTCTGTTCTACGAAGATAACTCGGATCCACTATTGGAGGCATTCCAACCCTCATAGAGACAGTTTTATCTCTATTCTCTAAACCTAGATTTCCATCAACTGTTGACTACTCTTTTTACTATCTTTACTTATGTTAGTTCTTTTATTACCATATTTTATGTTATCTTGATCTCCCAATGAAATTTCGGTCGTTTGGCAATGAAATGGGCCTTGGAAACCATTTTCTTTGGATCATTTTAGACCTATTCATCCCAAATACCTCGTTGGAGGTCCTATCGAAGCTATTTTGTGTGGACATATCAAGCATTCTAGCCACGTCAACATCAATACTAATGAATCGAAGGCTTACACATGTACTACCTTGATATGTCACACCTCATAGATCTACTAGACCCCAACACTATGTAATTTTGTTATTTTAAAAATATTATTAAAATTTTACTAAACTCAATTCCACTGCAACAATTGCAAATTTAGTGTAATTTTTTACAATTTGTTTTAAGTAAATTAATAAGAAAATTTAGGTAGTCCACATCATTTGATATATTTTTGAATTATGCTATTTTTTTGTTATTTAAATTTATGCTACATTGCTTTTGATTTATTCATTTGATATTTTAACATAGGTGGTATAATCTAAACGATACTAAGAAATAGTATAGGTGAACAAAACAAATATTTTCACAAAAAAAAAATAGTTCCTCCACACTAGAATAATTTGTAAAGGATAGCGTTAAAATCAATGGGATTTTTTAGGACTTTCCTATAACTATTTTGGATTTTGATAGCTTCTCTGAATTTTAATTTTAACAATTTATCCTTTAATTGTGAAATTTTGTAATGTGTCCTAATTTACCAATGCTCAGTGTGTCAGTAAAGGTTAAAAGCCATCAATTGTTCACCTCAATTAAAAATACTCACATGTTAATTCAAAACTCAAAACAAATCATTGTATTCTCCAAAACAGCCTTAAATTTGACTTTAAAAAAGTAAAAGTGAAGCACATTGTAGTGATTTGAGATAAGGGAATAAAATCATAATATATTGTGTCATTTGGGTGCTTAGGTTCTAACTATAGAGGTGGTTTTAAACCATAGAGATGATTCAAACTAGTGTTTAGTTAGAATAATAACTGAGACAGTTTTAAACCATTAAGACGGTTTTTAACCAGCTTAAACACCCAAATTCTGAACTTTGTCCCCTTAAGTTAAGGTAAGTTTGAACCACTTTCTATAATAAAACTATTCTTATTCTCATTTTCCTTCATAAACTATAGGTTTCTAAAAACCATTTCTTGTTTAAACTATTATTTTTGATTTAAACCTTTACATTTTAAATGGTAGTTCAAACTTACCGTTTAAACCATACAATTTAAAACTCACAGTTCTAAACCAAATCATTCTGAACCTATACACCAAACACACTCTAAGTTTAGAGGGAACAATGCCAAAACTTATACTCGGAAGGCATGAGTGTTAAAAGCTCAACAATTAAGTATACTCTTCTCAAATTGCCCAATTTGAACCTATTTCTTTTTTTAAGGTTATTTTGACGATAAGCTCTAAGGGAGTACTAAATTAAACCTCACCAAAACTATGATCATCATTGAGTATAATGGCAAGCAAGTGTCATTCCGCAGAGTATTGATTCTAATTAATTAGTACTCAATAATCTAAGACACACTAAAACTAAATACAAAATTGGAGGGTTTTGATTATTAACTAGTTACTAAAAAAAAAAAAAGAAAACTTAAGAAAATAAATAAAGGCAAACCAATGACAATAAATCAATCAGATTTATTATTTTCAATTCTCCATTAAAACAACCAACCGTAAATAATAACAACCCCTACTATTCTAATCTTTTCTTATTGTATCATTTAATAAAACAAACTCTTTATCAATTTTTTTTCCATTAAATAACCTAAAACAAGCTCTCTAGATTCAATTTAAGTTTTGTTCATTCGATTTTGTTTGATTGCGATTTTGTTATATTCCACATCGCAATCAAACAAAATCCTCCTACAATTATTGACCACAATTTGCTACTTATGATTAGAATTACAAAACAATTAGGAATCAAGTATTCCAATATAGTAATAAATAATTATCAAGTCCTATTTAGTTGTGCACCTAAATAAAACAATAAGACAAACAATCTAACAATCATAGAAGAATATAAACAATCTCAATTGAAAATTGGAAAACAATTCTGACAATCAATCACATGGCCATGTCTAAGGTTTTGAAATCACCCTCAACCAAATATAAAATTAAACTAAAAACATAAAAAAGAAAAGAAAATAAGAATAAAAAGAAGAACGATAATGGCGTTGAAGAGTCTTCCATGTGGATGATACTCTTTGAGTCACCATTGGTGCTTCTCTCTCATCTTTC
>JAJQZP010000263.1:0-15743 GCA_025403435.1 Artocarpus heterophyllus | reverse complement strand
ACTGTCGTCATCATCATTTAACCCTCAACGCATTGTAATACAGTCACAGAAAGTAACAATTTATGCTTACATTATCATGAAGAACATTCTCAACAATTGAAGCAGTCCCAATGTAATATAGCTACATCACTTCCTCAACTATTTTTCTCGTAGCCACCTCACACTTAATGAATCCTGAAAAGATAAAAATATAAGGGAATGAGCGACACTATGCTCAGTAGAGAAAACCATTACTCACCTTTAGGTTTTTATCATTACCACATTAAAACCTGCATGGTTAGTAGGTTACATCATATTCCAGATTATGAGGTTTATTATGATCACATCTTATGGATACCATAGTTAATCATTACCAAGTTTCATAATTACACATTTATACAAATATTACCAATCATCATTGTTCTTAGGTATCCATGTTAAATAGAGTATCACTCAACTCATCGAAACCCAATTGGCGCACTTGATCACCCTATAAACATTCCAAGGGTGTTCCGGTGAGGGGACATCAAGCCCCGAGTCCTCACCAAATCGATTCCTGTACAGTGTGTTTTGGGACTTTCAACCCAAGGAAGCGTCATCACTTTCCCCCTATTTTACCTTTTAGGGTATTCATGCCCAAGGACGTAACCGCCGCCCTCTTCATGTCTCACCATTTCTCTATATTAAATCATTATTAATAGAGTCAGTTTTTCTAACCATGCTTCTCAATTTATAACATGTGTCAATTCATTATGTTCCTCGTTGTACAACACAAGACGAGTCCACGTCATAGTTTCATATATGATACTCATATAATATCAGTTCAACATAAATATATATATATATATCTTATGGTAAAACAATCAATTTTAATTCTATAAAAACCTCACAAAAGATGAGTAATAGAATCCCTACCTTTCAAGCTTATCAACAATCTTTTAATCCTGGAATCAATTAACGTTAGCTCCATACTCCCTTGATCCTAAGGCGTGCATAAGGACAATTAAAACTAAAGCACAACATACAACTACATTCATAAATAAATAATGTATAAACCTATCTTACTAGTATGCCATTAAAGCTTTTATGTAAATCTCTTTTGAATACCACAGTAAACAATTTTTGTCTTAACACAATATAAAATGTGAACAAGTAATCTATATGTTTTAGTCCCTAATAAGATTCATCAATCACTTAGGATAATATTGGAAAGGTTGCAAGACATTAAAGAATTAGGTGGTGAGCAAAGATGGGTTCTTGGTTCAGGTTAGCAGCTGGTATACCATAACAAACTGGCAGGTTTACTAGTTTCCAATCCGAAAATTGAATAATTTCTTAGAAAATAAATACAACTCCGATTTAGGTTTATGATAGCTCGTTAGAAAGCTTAGGATGCTACTTTTCAAATATGCAAACCAATTCATAAAATTCATTTTAATTTAATCCCAGAATTTCAAGAAATAGCCACTGCCCATAGAGGTATTACAAAGTTTACACTATAAATTTTCTGTCTAGGGCATATACACTTAGACTTTATACATATGCTCTAAAATAGCAACAAACATATACTTAGGTTTAAGAACGCAAATTTGAATAATCCTTTAGTATAAAAGAAAATTTATAAATGAAAGACTAAATTTATTCATAAGATTTAACCTCGGATTATGGTTAGTTGGAAGCTTGAAATGGCTTCAAAACAGGTTCCTTTACTTCGGTATGACTGAAATTCTTGCTCAAATAGAGGTGATGGTGGCTGATTTTTATGGCTGCCTTGAAGAAGTTCTCTAAGTATTTTGCTTCAACAAAGAAATGAGAAGAAGAGTGTGGGAACCGTGGAAGAGAAAGGAAGAAAAGATGAAGTCTTTGAAGAGAAGTGATAGAAACAATTATGGAGGAGATATGTTGAAGCATGTCACGGAGGAAATAAAGAAAATGAGGGTCAAGAGTAGTTGGAAAGGATATCCTTATGTCTCATCTAGAGACTTTAAACATATAATGCCAATATGACATTTTTGAGATTTATTAGAAGTTCTAAGGCTTTTTAGTAAGCATACTAAATAAATACAGGAGAATTTTAGAAAATTTAAAAATAGATAAAAATAAATATTATAAAATAAATTTAAATGAAGCAATTTTTTTATACACTAAAAATTAATTTAATTACCTTAATACCCGTTAGGAGAATAACGGGTGTCACAAGCCAGGCCGGATCTTTGATAAGCAGTCATCCTTAGACTCAGGTGACGACGATCTACCAGCACCCTCGTCCTCCTCGGCAGCGCTCCCCTCGGCCTCCGCTTCCTCAGTCGCCCGCTCCTCGTCGGAGATTTCAACGGTTACTCGACTTGTGACCTAGACGAGAACCTCGGCATCTCAACTGAAGGTGCTCACCTTATCGATAGCCGTCTCTAAACCAGCACGCTCTTGGGCTGTAACTCAGGACATGCCAGCAGCAGCGACGCCGATATAGGGATCCTCACCCCTATACGGTCTCACTGGGCGCCTCTCGTCTAGATAGTTGAGGAACTCCTGCTGGGGTATTGTTCTAGCTTTGAGCCTCAAGATTTTGGCCAACCAGCCTGCCCCTCTCGCTTAAGGGATAATCCTTCAATGTCAACCTCCTGGAGGTTGACCTTTCCGTTCCGGTGCTGCTGTCCGACCAGGAAACATCTACATTTTACAAGTCAGAAAGGTGACTCATTTTTTCATATGCTTCTTGGGAAATTACTTGATAGGGTTATAGAAGCTCGGGAAAATAAGGTTTTTAGGTTGTTAACTACAGCTCGGCAGCTAAAACTCAGAAGTTGCGAAGTGTGGCCTTAGTTGCATGTGAAAATGACAGGAAACGAAGCCCTATTTATGCTGCCTCAGGTGCCAAACTCGAGCACAGAAGACAAAGAGGCACAATGATTACGCCTATTAGGGAAACAAAAAATCGCGTATCGACGCGCGTCCCTCCAAGCTCTATCGCATGACCTTCCATTTTCTGTTACCCCGGGACGCCGCTTAAGCTCTATCCCAAGCCGACCTCACCCTCTCGACATAGTCTACCCGGCTAAGCACCGACCAGGTGAACTGGGGGACTATTGTTGGGGGTGAGCTCAATGCCACCATCGAGGAATCATATTCCAGGTAGTCGGTAAATCTACTCGGCAGAAGCTATTGGGAGTATATTATCGACCATATTCAGCTTAGATTGTCTATCAAGGTGCTCTTCAGGGCCCTCCAGGCACGGCATAAATGGTCACCTTTTCGGCTCAAACACCAACTTGGGTTGGATTTTTGTAACTTGCAAGCAGGTTGCTACTCGCCATGACTAGCCAACAGATGGCGGACACCTCACCGTTGGATGGAAACTAATCGGTGGAGGGCGCTACACTTGTCTTCTGCCTTCTGACATGCCTTGATGTGACACACGGGTCGTAGACAAAACCTGCTTGGCACTCGGTTCGAGTGGCAACCTATAAATAAAGTGCATTTATTGCATTCAAACAAGCGTGCTCCTTCCCATCTAAACAGTTCCCATTCTTTGCCGAGCAATACCTGCCCTAAGCGTCGGAGAGCCCTTGTTTGATACCCAGTAGGTTTCCACCTCACCTCCGAAGCGTCCCTCTTTTTGTTGCAGGTTCCCTTGAGCAGGGAAGAGCCGTCCGTCCACAGTGCGCAGCCGCACGTGGTGTTGATACACTACCACATTACAGCAAGCATCAATAGGGCCTTTTAGTAGGGTTTTTGCTTGTGTTTTTAGTTAGTAATAGAAGAGAAACAAAAGTTGTGGCTTTTCAATAAGTGTTTAGAATTATATTTTTAAAAGAGCTTAAATGGACCAAATATTTTGACATTTTTTAATAAGTAATGAAATGCTATAATGAGGTTTATATGTCCTATTCAAACTCTAATATAAGTTTTAAAGTCTATTTTAGAAGTACTTTTTGAGAAGCAATAGTTTGTGGTTTTAGCTAGAAGTATTTCTGAAAAGTCAAAGAAGTTCTAATAGAACAACTTTTGGAGTCAGGAAGCCAAAAGGAGCATTTTAAGAAGCCCTCCCAAACAAGCTCTTTGTAAGTCTAACTACAAGCTCTTTTGAAAATCAAAGCTCATTTAGTAGATCGTTCAAATACTTTTGTGAGTAGTTTTTGAGCCCAATTAAAAAACCTAAAAGTAGTTTTTAGAAAGCTCTATCAAACAAGTCCCATATTATTTTTCTTAAAATACACGAACGACATGCACAATGTTAGTAAGGTGTATTTGAGGGGGATAACGAAATATGTGAGGAAAAAAATATTTTGGGGGCACAAATGTTAATAAGGTGTATTTGAGGGGAATAATGAAATATGTGAGGAAAAAAATATTTTGGTGGCAGCAAATTATAAAACTAAATAATTATAACCAAGAGCAATAAGTAATGCTGGAGATATCAACTTTAATTATAATTTTTGTACCAACTCTTGAGTAATCATTAACTTATTAGTAGATATAACTTATTAATGTGACAATTTTTAAATATTTACCAATAAAAACACGACAATTCATAAATTGGTATGCAAGTTGAGATCAGAATTTGTGTCTTAAACAATTTTAAGTGGCAACCAGTGGATGTTTCTGTTGAACACTTGTAAAAGTCTAAAATTCAAAGAGTACATGCTAGACGTAAGTAACCGCACAAATCGTGCCAAAGGGGTCTCTACAACCTAATTGCAAGCGAGGCTTAGTGTTCAAGTAATCAAACCCTTCAAAAAAGGTAAAGTCTTTTAAAGTCTTACAATCTTTTATAACTTTCCTATGTAGGACTATAGGTTGTCTCAATACTTTACATTTAAATTTGAATAATTCCAACAACATAAATAGCCTGTAACTTCAATCTATATATATCTAATAGGGTATTGAAAGAGTAATTTAAACTATTAGTTTGTTTAAAAACTATAAATTAAGACTTTATATTATTTAAAATTTAAACTATTAATTTCAACAATTTTGTCCAACACCCTGCAACGGCGTTTCCATCATGCGCGACACCCTTATGGAATGATATATATTCGGAATCTTAAGCTCGATAAAAGGACAACCACTAGTTTTTTTTTAAAGGAAGGACAACCACCAAATTAGTTAGCTATAGCTTTGAGAATATTTTGGATAATGGTTAGTTCAGTTGGATAATGCTGATAAGTATTAAAAGGACAATGCGGTACATGTTTAGAGCAACGCCAAACAACTTAAGTGATGTTTTATTAACCAGTTTGAAACGAAAATTTTCAATTTAAATTGATTTTATTATAATATTTTTTTCACAAAATTTAATTTTTTAAATCTCGTGGTTCAAACATGAAACAACCCACTAATTAGAAATTAGAGAAAATTGTATGTATGTTATTTAGAAAAGTTTATCCTATATTTTGATTTATATTACTTATTAAATTATGTGACAAATAAATATATATGGTATTTATAAAATATAAAACTTAAAAATAATGTTTATAAAAATTTTGTTAAAAATTAGAAGAACTAGTGGCGGAATGGGCCAAACAATAGCAAAATGGAGAAATAAAGACCAATGAAAATTCGTCACCATCCAAGCACATATGAGCTGATCATTTATTGTCGTAGCACCGACCACAACAGAACCGTGCTGCTTAGTACTGCCACCAAATGTGATGGGAATCATAGTAAATGCTAGTAATAAATAGATTCGACTTTTCTTGGGAAAAAAGAAAGGACGCTTGGACCCTTGATTCGAACGATCAATTTGAAATGAAAAAACATATAAGCCGTATTTGTGAAATTAGTAGCAACTGTACAGTTAAAACAAATTTGTTGTAGTATTTGAGATCTTTACGATGTAATTTACTTTTGATATAAATTACATGAAATTTTATACTATAATAGTTGACTATGAAAAACAAGTACCAAATGAAACAATATAGAAAGTAAAAAATACTGTAACAGAATCAATTCTAATTAATTTTTGTTTGAAGTGATGGACTAAACATGGAGAAAGTTTATTGGACTTTTTTTTAACTAGGAATCGCTCAAACTAACTCAATTCTAGTGTCCTATTCTGAAATTCAATTTTTGTCTATCCCCTTTCCTTGCGGTTTAAGTTTTGAAAAATTGATCATTTAATTTAAAGGACGCCCTAGGGATGCTAGTTCACCGATACATATATATGTATAAGTGTGTGTGTGTATACACCGATACATATATATATATATAAGTGTGTGTGTATACACAATGCAAATGCGAAACGACTGAGATTGACTTTCTCTTTCATCTTGGTCCCAAAAGTCAACGGAAGTTCAAGCGCGTTCTCCCATGGTCGTGGACCCATATGGAGTCGTGGTGGTTTATATATACACGGTGTACATACTAGATAAAAGGAAGTGTGAAATATAGCTGGCCGCCAAAAGAAAATATGAAAGGCCCCAACTTAGGAATTGATCCAAATAAGCTAAAATGTTGTCACTTTTTGGAAATTTAATTATTAATTATCTTAAAAGACAGTATTATAGTTAGGCTTTTTATTAGTTGTAATATAACTTAAAAGATACATTTGTGTGTTTTCGTCTGTGTCATCTTATACATTACAGGCAAGCAATCAGCTAGAGTGTCGTTTTTTAATCACTTTTGATGTATTATTATTATTATTATTATTAGTAGTAGTAGAATTTTTTTTCCCTTTTATACTTTTAATGTGTTTGGCAATTTTAGTTTCAACCAAAATTTTTAATTGCTACAGTTTAAAACTCTCACATGCTAGAAAGTCTAAGAAAAAATAAACTACAATATAAAACTCTTACACGCTACAGTATTTTTAACCAAAATTATTTCTAACAATACTTCCTAAATATTCTTGTATTTTGAAGTTTTCAAAAAATAATACCTAATTATATTTTAAACTGTTGCAGTAAATTTATGTTCAATTCATACATTTCCTCATTCAATTGTCTGTTTTGACAGAGAAAAAGATTAAAATGCCAAAAATAAGATTAAAATAAAAATAAAAATAAAAACTGAAAACAAATGAAAGACTCATTTTTTCTGTTATTTTTAGAGAATTATTATAATCATCATCATCATAATAATCATCTCAGTGGTTAATTTCACACTGACTAGTCAACCAATCCTCATGCCATAGTCCTCAATAGGTCAAAAAGAAAAAGGTGAAGGAGGACAAATTCATCAAAGTCAAAACTTTTAGAGGATAATGCCGTTTACCAGCCAAGCAAACCTAAGGATAGAAACAACACAAACAAACTTTTCAGAGTTTCCATAATATTTGGGTTACAGAAGACCCCATTATAGATAAAGGGTATAGATGCAATGGAAACTTGGAATTTATTTGAAATTTCTGTATAGATGTAAGGGAAAATTGGAATTTATTTGAAATTTCTGTCTCGTTCACAGAGAAGAAGATAAAGTCGGCTTTTTGTTCCGCGTGGGCGGCCAGCTTGGTGGAAAGGAGTAATTGCTCATTTCAGTTTACAATTCGGACATTACTAAAATGCATGAGTAAGTCAAGTCTTGATCAGTTGTACGATCACGTCAACAATTGAGTTTGGACGTTATACGTTTGCACCCGTGTGTGTGTGTGTGTGTGTGTGAGTAGTACGTAGTTTAGGGTACACAGGAGCATAGCTAGAAAAATCAGTTTGAGAGGTGAAGGTGTAACTGAACTAATAAGGTAAAGAGTGAAGTTGATTTTAAGGATGAAATGTAATTTTAGAGGCGGAATGTAATTTTAAAGACAGAATATAAGTTTTATAAAATTTTATATACGAAATTATAAGAAAAAAATTTCGGAGGACAACTGCTCACTCTCGTCCTTACATGGCTCTGTCCCTGAGAGTAAACAATTGAAGTTGATTGATTAGTTCATTTCTTTTTTTTTTTTTTGAAGGGGATTGATAAGTTTATTTCTAATATAATAAGATCGAAGGATATTACATAGAAACTCACTTTAATGTGATTTTCTTAAATTCGTGGTCTAATTTATCAACCACTTTTAGTTGCGTCTATTGCTTTTCTTTTTATTATTTATTTCACCCTTTTTCATCGTGATCGACTTCTCTTTCGCTATAGAAGTCTTTCTCCTTGTAAGTCAATTTAATGCTAGCTTATATGCTAATTAACTATATAAATACCACGTTTATTGGCTCAAAAGTGCAAAAAATTTTCACCTTTTCTATTATGTTATTGGCAAATATAAAGTCAATATAAGACGACGTAATCAAATATCAACCAAGTTAATTCTGTCATTCCTACTACAAAATTGAAACTCCAATATTTTGTTGAAATTTCAACTCCAAAGCAGTGAAGATTTTGTTCCAGACTCATTCAAACCCATGAATACAATTGCCTAACAAGGAATACTAAGTCAGTTTTTATAGGCTGATGATTTTAAAGCCAGTCAACAAGTAATTAGCAAAAAAATTATTTGTGTAGATCGACCTCTTCTTATCAAACGACAAAATTACCCCCTTCTTCCTCCCCCACTTTTTGTTTGGCGGGTTGAATTGGGTGATCGTTTAAAATAACACAACTCTATGTAACACAAAATAAGGTTAAGGGCAAAAACTCACTATTGTATAATAATAATAATAATAATAGTCTTTTTTATACAGTGTTTGACAACATTAATTTAAACTATAATTATGACTACTAAATAGTATAAAGTTCTCGTATGTTACAATTAAAACAAAAAAAATATTACAATATAAACCTCTTTCATATCATTTATTTGTGTAGATCGACATCTTGTTATTGGTACTCGATGTAAGACGACGTAATCAAATATCAACCAAGTTTATTCTGTTATTCCTACTACAAAATAGAAACTCCAACATTTTGTTGAAATTTCAATTCCAAAGCAGTGAAGATTTTGACACAGACTCATTCAAACCCATGAATACAATTGCCTAACAAGGAATAGTGAGTTAATTTTTATAAGCCAATCATTTTAAAACCAGCCAACAAGTAATTAGCAAAAAATTTATGTGCAGATCTACCTCTTCTTATCAAAACAACAAAATCACACCCCCCTCACTTCTTGTTTGGCGGGTTGAATCGGGCAATCGCTTAAAATAACACAATTCTACGCAACACGAAATAGGATTAAGGGCAAAAATTCACTATTGTATAATAATAATAATAATAATAATAGCCTTTCTTATACGGTATGTTTAACCATATTAGTCGTAGCTATAACCAACTATTAAGGGATGTTTGTAGTAGTAAAAATTACTTAGTTTTTATCATAATTTTAGTTATAAACAGTATAAAACTCTTACATGTTACAGTAACAATAAAAAATATGCTACAATATAAAACTCTCACATGCTACAGTAAAAATGGTTCCCACCATTAATTTCTACCATTTTTTAAACACCTTATAAATAATATAAAATTTTTTATGTTACAGTTAAAAAAAAAATTAGTACATATAAAATTTTTTTATATTATAATACTTTAAATTTTAACTGCATTTTTTAAACGCCCTTCTAAAAAAATTTGTCAAATCTCATTAATTATCGGCCCCAAAATTCTGAAACATCATCATCATCATCATCATCATTCCGAACTCGCTAGATCCGACGTATTCAAGAAAAGAAGAATTTAATCGGTGCAAAAAAGAACAAAAGTAAGATATTGGATTGCAGCAAAATCTACACCAAAGTTTAGCTTTTTCGTACCAATAGGTAATAAATGAACAAACAAGCTGGAACATAACTCCACTTTTTCCTTTTTTTATAACACAAATAATACAGATATGCTTCCAAAGATAGTCTTCTGCCTAAAAGTTGCAGAGACGACAATTTTGGAAGAGCTTAAGAAAGACCAAACCCAAATCAAGAACAAACGACAAGAAACACGGACATGTATGGAACACGGCTATGATGGGTTTTTTTAGTCCTGCAAAACTATAACCAAAACACAAGTCATGCAAGGACATAATTAATCAGAATTTGAAGAAAAACCCATCTCTCTAATTTTTTTAACACTTTCTACTTAACACAAACCAGAAGCTAGATCTGAACCCAAAAACACAACATCATAGCTTCAAAGAAACTTCCTTTTTCCAGCCTTTAAAACGGAGCTGGAAAACGGGGTTCAGTTTCAGGTAAGAACAACCCAGTTCTTGAGAGAACTGAGAGACATAACAGAAATCTCCGGATCGGAAAACCCTTATTAATATATTGTCGTTTTTGGCGTTTTAGGAGTCGGAGTTGTAGGAACTCGGCGGAGGAGTTGTGGAGGCAGAGTTTTCGCCGGCTGCGGAAGAAGAAGAAGCTCCGTCTCTGGAAACCATAGAAACGACGGTTTTCACAAGGCTCTTAAAAATCTGAGCCTTGATTCCGCCTCGTTTCGGTGGAAACTCGTCTGTTTCTTCTCCTGCTTCTCGGGTGTGGAGGAAATGCTCGCCATGGTGAGATCTGTCAAAGGAAAAACAAAGTATATTAAGAAAACAGATAAGAAAAAAATGAGAAGAACCAAAAAAAAAGGTGAGATTTTGAGGCTTTTTACTCTGGGCAAAGAAGAAACAGACTCTTATCTTCTGCAGAGTAACAGTTACAAAAGAAGAGCAGGATAGGTGGAAAGAAGAAGGAGGGAAGGAGGGAGGGAGAGAGAGAGGCGTGGGACACAGGATTCCGAGCTTTCTGAGTAATTTATAGGGCATAAAGCCAGCTAAGCCACTTGAGTGCCAAATAATATTTCTTTTTAAATGCTAATACGACACGTGGAATGGAGGGCTAGGATTTTGGTACCCGTTTTTTTGCTAATATATCTCTTTAGTGGTTTATAACCATGGGTGCTCCGCTTTAGTCTGGTTTCTTTCTTCGCAAGTGCTTTAAAGTTTGGAAATTGGAATCTTGGTGTGTGAACAGAGAAAAGCATTCATTAATCACGCATTAAGTAGTTTCGCATTACTTTGATTAGAGCATCATTGAGCGGTAATTCTACACATAATCGACTCTGTTACATGGAGTTCAAATTTTTCGTCCCAAAATTAATCTCAATACTTTCATCGTGATAATTATGCTATGTATTAAAAAAGAACAGAGTCGTTAAACTAACGGATTATATTTAAAAATAATCATTTAAAAAAAATTAAAACAACCATGTTGAAAATATTTATCATGCATGAACAACCTTTAACGTAACTCAATGACAAAGAAAGAATCATATGCATTCTGTCTGAATCTTTCTTGCAATTATTTTCCCCCAAAAATTTCTATTTCATTCAAAGTATGTTTTCATTTTAGATCCATACGTTCATGTCTGCGCTGTACCTTCATGCGTCATATGCAAACAAAGATAAGATTTGACAATTAGGCAGCCAAATTGCAAGCAAATATATTTTTATTAATTGAATTTGTCAGCTTCCACGTAATTGCTTCGTAAACTCCGTCCAACTGTTGTTTTGCGTTCCTTTTTTTTTTTTTAAGAAAATATATCTAAGTTTTATAATCCTCAAATTTGACATATATATATGTATATAGATATTTGGAAATCACATAAATGGGATGTCCCTTCGTTTGAGAACAGCGTGAGAATGTTGATTTGAAGGCAAAAACGCACTCACCAAAGAATTTTGGCGGCTAAAGTAACTTGGGAAGGAATTAGAGAAACGAAACACAAAGGAAATTATGACACATTACCAAGCTATACCAATTAAAAACAAAGGAAATCATATAAAAGAACCTCAATCTTTTTGCCTTTTTTTAAACGGTCTCAAGACTCGCAACATTTAGACATCATATATATATATATATATATATATATAGTGTGTGTGTGTGTGTGTATGCATAAAATAGAGGTGTTGACAAATTCATTTTGGAAATAGTCACATACACATACACACATAATTCTTCTGTTTAAAATCCTTAGGCAATAAGTTAAAAATGATGTCACCACGTAGTAAATATGCAGCCTCCTGATTACCCCGGCCATGTAATTCTACCAAGTTTACCATGCAATTATATGTAAAATTCTCATAAAAACATTGACCCAAGTTCCTATTTGAGTTTTTTCTTTAACTATTTCTATATTATATACCTATTAATTTTAGAAAAATTTGACCTAATGACCTTTTTAATAGTCTCTTTAAGTAAATGACCATAACTTTTTAAATCAAATAAATGACGTTTATCTGATAAACTCCTTAAGTTTATCAGTGTCAAATTCTATAAATTTTAGTCTATCACTTACAAACTCAACAAGTTATCACCGATAAACGGTTATTTGATTAATTTTAAAAAAGTCGTAATCATTTGTTTTGAAAGTACTTTTAAAAATATCATTTATCTTTATATCTATGTATTTTATTTTTGTCCATTTATAAATATAAATGTGAAGGAAAAGAATGGAGCAAGCGCAAAAGAGATCCTTTTTATGCAACTCAATTCCCCTCCTGTGTGAAGCATACAAGTTTTTGTTATCATGTCTTATTGTTGTTCTTTCATACACACTATCTAAAATATAGAGCATTGTTATAATATGCTTAGGGCATGTTTGTTTTATATATTTTTTGGACCTAAATAGATTTAAATTTAGATTTGAGTGTATGAATCCATTGAATAAGTGTTTGTTTTCCTTAAAATTTGAATAAAATGAGTATTAAGAATTCAAATTTTTAAAGTTTTAACCCCCTAAACTCTTGATACTCGGATATATTTGCTATAGTAAAATCTGAAATTCTCTCTCTTATATTTGAGAAAAAAATTATAACTTCTTCGTTTAATATCCAATTGAGATTGTTCTTTTTTCATTTGCATTCTTAGTGAATAGAGGAAAAAATTAAGGTCCATGTTGTATATTTTTTAGAATCATTAATATTAAGATTTTTATTATATCTGTTAATAAATCAAAATTTATTTTCACTATATTTCCAAACAAAAATTCATATTCAAATTAAAACTTAAATGCACATCCAAACGTCAATTCAGATAACAATTCAAATCACTAATTCAAATACTAAATTAAATCTATATAACTCAAATCAAATCACTAATTCGAACCTAAATACACATCCAAACGTCAATTCGATAACAATTTAAACCATAATTTAAATACAAATTAAATTTATATAACTCAAATCAAATAACTAATTCAAACTATTTATTAAACAGACTCTAATTATCTACTAATTAAAAATGGTCTTGCAGCATATAAGGCCCACATTTTATCAATTATAATGCTAACTGTTAAGCATTTTAACAAATACTTGCACGGAGGACAATGCATTACCTAGAATGTGGTAGTGCTTAATAGCTGTCTGTTGGAAATAATTACAAAAGGACAAGCGAGAAAAAGACACAAGTTATTTGATAAACTAAGGGGACCACCTAGTATATTTTTGTCTCTAAAGAAGGATATTCCCATACATTTCATGAGATCATACTGAGCTTCTGCTTCTAGAAGAGTGATTTGCTTCTGACTTGTGAGCCCAAGACAAAACTAATTAAATGTATACTTTAGAGGACCACAAGATTAAGATCAACACATCTAATCTTGATAAGATTAAAATTTTCCAACAAGTAACGAAAACTAAGTAACTTTTTGCACGCCACCTAGTCATGCAAAATTATATATTATGTTAAATATTACATGATTTGGATTCCAAAAATTATTTGATTAGAATCGAACGAGGGATATACGACAGGCATAAGCTGTACAGACAATTTTCTTTCCTTCTTTAACTTCACTATTTCTTTTCGTTTCTTAATGTATGATAAAAAAAATTAATGTAGTCGTTTTATGGCTATGGGTCAATTCATGCATTGGAATATTATAGATAATCTATTCAGCTAATCTTATTTAAGCAATACTGACTTTAAATAATAGTTGCTTTTAGGATTTTGGTGGTGTTCCATCAAAAGGGACCCAATCATTTTATTTTGAAGTTCTTTATACTAGGGACACCGGATCCCGTGCTTTTAATTAATGTAAGATAAATATGGTTGAACTATAGATAAATCCATAAATAAGAAAAAAAAAGTACGGCCACAATATTATTACAAAAAAACATCTTTTTTTAGAACCTAAAAATCTAATCCTATGGTTGAGCTATAAATATCCATAAATAAGATAAAATATAAGTACCTGCCACAAAATTCTTACAAAAAACATATTTTTTTAGAACCTAAAAATCCAAGAAAATAAAGAAAAAGAAAATAAAAAAAAGAATTACAACAAGAAAAGTACTCTTTTAGTTGGCTCATCGTGTCGTGCCACCTCAACAATCCAATATGGCCCACCCCATGTAATCTTGCTTTTTTCTCGGCTCACCTGAACCAATTTAGGACCAGGTGCCTAGTACTAGATTCCATCCTTGTGTCAAAGACTCAAAATGTGTTTGACAACCAATCATTTATATTGTATCTCAAAATATGAAAGTTTTACTTTGTATATTTCCCAAATGCCAATATTTCTCTTATAACATTATTTATATTAATTAAAATGTCATTATAAGATAACAACATTATATGTTAGTTAAATCAACTCTACTTGTTTTTATCCTATGAGGCATTTTACAAGTACGACATCTGCACCAACTCGTCAACTAATGCTAACACAACTACACAACTGGTAAAGGTGGATGGTTTAAGATCTCACACTCTAATCTGACTACTTTTATTGTCAATTTCACTTTAATCCTTAACTTTAAAAACGACCCAAACTTAATCATCAAACTATCAATTTATTTCAGTTATAGTTCTTTTACTTAGTTGGGTGTTAAAAACGTAATAAAATATGAACAATATCAAGTTAGCGTGGTGTTATGTAACATTTGTTTTGTAAGAATCATATGCATATTATGTATTATCAAGAAATAACAACTTTCTATCAACATCATCTGTATATTTTATCATATATTTTACTCGTAACTTATGAAAAGGACTACACTTGAAATAAAGTGATAAATCATGAATTAAGTTGAGAACGTTGTAAAAGTTAAAAACCAAGTGAGATTGTGGAATTGAGTTTGGAATCTTTCTGGTTGTTTTCTAGTGTGTTTTTCCAATAAGAGCATTGTAGTTTTTGGTTTTTTCTTGTGGCTGTGGCATTCGTGCTATATTGTTGTGGCCCATATGTTTAGATGTTTATCCATCAATGGTGAGAATTAGACTATTATTAACTAGGAATAAAAATAAATAGACAAAAATGTAATATATTAGATAAATAACCTACTTAAATTAAAACAAAATTTATTTTTGTATAAAATAACATTGAAAAAAACATGAAATAGTTAAAAGAACAAAAAACAAAAACGAAAAAAAAATCGAAGAAGGAAAATGTAAAATTAAAAATTTAAGTGTTTAAAAAAACACGTAATTTTAAAAATACATGTATTAAATGTTTTTAAAAGTGTTTATTTTTTTATTTAAAATTAAAATCGTTATTTGGTTAATTTTTTCTTTTTTAAGAGTGAAACGTGTACTCTTTGTTTTTTTATTTTTAATGTGCGCCCTATGTTTGTTTGTTGGAATGAAATCTTGCTTAAAAAAAAAAAAAAGTAAGTTGAGAGTGAGGATATAATCCATGACCATTTGTAGATTTATTATGAAAAATAATAATAAAAAAAATCGTTTGCCTACACGGCTGAGCAAGAGGAGTTCGGTAGACCCGCGCGCAGACACGAAAGCGCGAACTGTTGGGTGTTTTGCATTTGGCGGGAAAGCTGAGAAACTACAATGGTGTAGGGCATCACGCAGAGAGTTACAGAGAGATGGAGGAAAAGCTCATCGCGGAGATGGGTTTGCCCAAAT
>JAJQZP010000260.1:0-46736 GCA_025403435.1 Artocarpus heterophyllus | reverse complement strand
AGAGAGACGAGAAAGAGGAAGAGAGGGAGGAATAAAAAGAAAAGAAATGGTTGAGGGGGACAAGGTAGGTGAGGGTTGGTGGTGCCCTATCTCTTTTGGAGACTTTTGTCAAAAAATACCAACATGGTAGTTTTGTAAATAAGTGGTATGACGAAGACAACTTGGTAATTTTAAATACAAAATTTTTAAACTGTCACGCTTTTCACATTAATTTACACATCATACGCGTTAAAAATACGGGTGTTATAAAAGAACTCTCTTGGAAGACTATTACGGAGAGATTCAAGATTTTTAGCTGAGCCAGTCCAGAAAAGGACTGAAATTTGCTCGCTGAGTCTCGTGTTGCCAAGTTCCGAACAAACTATCCTTTTGCCTATGTTCGGCAAAGCAGGCATGCAACTCCTATCCTCAAAAAAAAGAAAAATAACATATAACTCCTGTCTATCAAAAAAAAAAAAAAAAAAAAGAAAAGAATATAACTTCTGTCCAAGTGAAACAATCTAGGCAAGTGGAGTTGTTCCATCCATTCTTCAATACTTAATACTAGACAATTTCGAAATCCCTTCAGCCATCTATAATGCATGTTATAACCCTTGCCTTGAGAAAAGCGCCAGAATCACAAAGGGAAAACAATAGTTTGGGAACCCCATTATAGGTAGCTTGGTGTAGGAAGAAAGAGAATATGTCTTCTTTAACAAAGTGGATAATGCTGGTTCTTGAATCATCAAATTGAACGCCTCACGGCTTGACAACCACGCAAAAGAGTGAATTGACGTTGCGCTTTCGGAACGGATGTAGAAGTCCCCCGTCATGTACGTGGTGCTAGTAACTTCCCCAGTACACTGTGCTCCACACGAATTGCTTTCGGTTCCTCTTGATCCTTTCCTAACTCCATTGAAGGTTTTTTTTTTTTTTTTTTGGGCTCCGGTGTGTAATTTGCTCTTACATAATCTAGGGTCCAACTATCTTGATGAATAATTTCAAAATTCACGCTTGACTAAAATCTTAGGTTCTCTTGGTGCACGGTTTTAAAATGGTGCAGTTTTAAAACTTTATAGTTTAAAATAATAGTTTTAATATTATTGTTTAAGCAATGGATTTAAGTGGGGTTTAAAAATTTAAATATTTAAAATGAGAATAAAACATCACATGTATTTTAAAACAAGAATTGATACTTAAAAACTAAAATTTATGAAAGAAAACAAAAATAAAAATAGTTTCTACTGTAAAAAAAATGATTCAAAACGGTTACAATTTAAGAGAAGGTCAAATTCTTAAAACTAATAGTTTTTCCTTGTTTTAAATAGTCCTCGACATTCTAAACAATTTGAAACTTATGCCTACCAAACACCTGTTTTGATAGATCCGTAGGTTCAAAACCACTTTAAACATTTGAAACACGAACACCAAACAACACATTAGAATTTTGCGGCGACATGTCCGCATTATTTGAAAGGAACTCCTTTGCACGTGACGACAGCTTATCTAATGACCACTTGCTCCGACCCACCAAAATCACTCTTTTGATTTTTTCCTTGAGCCTTTTCTTACCTTATATTTGATGCATTTTGAGAACATAGAAGATTGAACAACTTTGTAGTCCTTATTTTTCTATTTTTAAACGGCTAAACTTTAAGTATGCTATTAAACAGCTTAAAGACTAGCCGAGCAGCAAAGTCTAGATCTTCATTTCATTGATTTAAGCTATATATTTGTAGCATTCAAAGTTTTGCCTAGCCCTTACCCAAAAAAAAAAAAAGAGTTAAATCAACAGAAGAGATAAGGGGGAAAAAAAAAAAAGAAAATCCTTTTTGCTAAGGAAAAAATATCCAAACACTGTTAATATACCCAAATTAATTACGAGCTAAAACATACTCATCTTAACATATTAAACGTGCTTGAAACCACAGATAACTAGAATAAAATGGCACTTTCGTCATATTAAGGAACTGGCACAGAACATAAAAGAATGAACCATTTCCAGATCGCAGCTTCATGAAAAGGAAAAGTAGAAAAAAATTTTCAATTTTATTTTTGGTTTTCAGGAAATCATCTCCATATTTGAACAAGGCATGATTTGCACTGATGCGACTGTAGAAGAAGCTAAAGTAATAAAAATGAAGGCCAACTCGAAAATCTCCTTCGAGATTAAATGGCGAGGTCAACTATGACCACAAACGGGACATTAGACAACAGTGTAGACTAATGCTTACTTACAAAAAGAATTGAAATCAATAGAGTCCCAAAATTCTCCACCAGAAAGATCCAACAACACCCCAAATGCCGGCATTAACAAGAGCCATCACGAAGCCCATTTTGAACACATCAGGTAGGTCTATATAACCAGCTGTTCAGAGGAAAAATTTAAATTTATCAGTCACTATCTTGCAACATGTTGTATTAGACAGAGCATACATTTTCATGGTATCAAGGTTTGAACACATTCAAAAGGAGAGAAAATAAAGAGCACAATAAATCAATTTTAAATACCATGGATTGCCAATATAATTTGGGGCCAAAAAAAAAAAAAAAAAGTCAATCGGCAGCTTAAGATTGTTTTACGATAAATGATTGGTCTAAAAGTGGTATTAAGTTCAGGAAAAGAGCAAGATAATCACAACCTTGTACATATGTGAATATATACAATTACACATACGGCACAGAAAGTTCGTATAACTAAAATAAATAAATAAATAAAGATTTGATGATAATTTATCAAGCAACATAAAACAAGACAATCAGGAGTTAAACAATTAGTAGTACTCAATATGAAGAATGAGGGCGCACCTCCATAGTAGACAGCAGCCTGGCCACTACTATAATGTGTTATAGCACCAAAGAGATTTGTATTGTACGCTAAAGCCAATGCAGCCAGCACACCAGGCACACCAGCTGCCAAGTGCATGGCAAGAAATGCAGAGTATAAAGCACCCACATGACCAGTTTGACTTGCAAACAGGTAGTGAATCAAGAAGTAAGCTGCTTGAAGGACACCAAATGCAGCTGGCCAGCTCAAAGAAAAGGACATAAGGAACTTGGCCACACAGTTAGACATCCAGGTTACAATGCCGAGGTTTGTCAATTGGCCAGCCATGCCAACTAGAACAGCAAACCACGCCAAGGTATCCCATGCCGACTTTTCACTTAAGCAGTCATCCCAATCAAGGACTCCTAATAAAAGGAGTATCGATAAGCCGATCATTGCAGCTAAAACACTTGGTATGCCAAGAGCATCTCTACAAAAGTAACAGATAAATTTGGTAAACAGGAAACAAGGATAGTAGAATTTAAAAATGGTTGTGTCATCTAACAGCACACAGCAGGATTTCGAATTGTCAGCTAATGTTCAACAGAATACATTGCACTTGAGAATAAAGTGGTGAGTTTCAGCAGCATGATACAACTAGTCGAACGAAATTCACCTGACTGTACCATAAATGACAATATAAAAGGGAATCTAATGTATACAATATATGCATATGTGTGTTTGTGTGTGTGTGTGATCACTCAAATTGAATGATCACTACAGGTCACAAATAGAAACCATCTTAACAAGCATGGTAATAGAGGCGCTTGGTAATTGCTTCTTCATACATCTGGGACTCAAAATCCTTCTTTGCCAATTGCAAAACATAAGTTTTTATCAAACTTTGACCTCACATTGGAAGTAAAAAAACATTTGGAAAGACAAAAGGCGGATCTAGTAAATCGAAAACAATTTTCTTTCCAAGAGCTCATCTAGTAAATCGAAAACAATTTAAATTAGTATGGAGGATGAATTTAATCATATTCATTCAGACAAGTGAGCCATGCAGTGACTCATTAAAGATGAAAAGAAGATTCATCAGTTCTTTTACTCTGATATGTGTTTATAAACCAGCAAAGAGACAACCAAACGTTTGATTGATGATACGACAACAAAGTATGCAATAAAAAGGTAGTACGTACCCAAAGACCCACAAAGATACTGCAAGAAGCATTGTCCCAACCATGATCCACTCGCTTTTTGTTACAGGACCCATTGTTTCCAGTTTCTTGGCAGCCATTGCAGGGGCCTCAGGTGTGTCCTTGGTTTCTGGAGGATAAAGCATGTATAAAACTAGTGGAGTAACTAGAAGTGAAACAAGTGCAGGTAAACTGGCAGCCTTGAACCAAGAAACCCAAGGGCTTGAAATTACCACCCCAAGTTCTTCAGCTAATCTAAGGCATAGCAAATTTTGAGCCGCAGCGGTAAGGAAAAGAGCACTGGAGTTGGCAGAAGACTGTCACACATCACCACAAGATTAACAAATGTCACACGCATCTAACACCATATGATAATAAGACAATGAATAAAATAATGATGACCCTGGATTCCACCGGATCCTTACATGGATTGCACATGAGAAATAATCATATGTTAATATGACAGCATGTTCTCCCATAATAATGACCACCTTTGATTATAGAAAACATTTTCATTACGCCTAAAATAATCTATTTGGACTATACTAGACAAATGGGAACTAAAAAAAGCCTAATGGACAACCATCTATCTCCAAAATCAATCATACCTATCAAAGGTGAACCCACACATCACAAAATCTCCCGTGTGCTCTAAAAACATGTAAATTATCTTTCCAATCTATCAGTGAAAAAAGAATTCATTAGATCTTTAATTTTTTGTTTTGTTTTTATTTTTTAATTTTAATTTTAATTATTTTTATTTTTATTTTCATTTTTGGCAAAGGGCTCCTTTATGGCATACCTGATGTTAATTTTTGTGGTTAAGGGGAATTTATTTATTTATTTTTTTTTACATGATCTGACTTTCCCACATTACAAATCGAACACTCTATCACTCACGTATTGAGAGCAGTTTGAACATTGAACACTCGAAAGTTAGCATTTATTTCCTCCAACTCTAAGTCTATTCTATGCAAAAAATGCCAAAGCCTAAAAGGATGTTTTCTCAAAATTAATTATTCGACCTACCCTGAAAGATTCTAAAAAGGCGGTTTTTTTAATAACCAATAACATAAGCCACGTTTTGCGTACTGTTAAATTGCATAAGTAAATCTCTACAAATTTGCCTGTAACTGTGTGGCCAACATACCAGCATCTTTTTTTTTTTAAATGGAAACAGAAGCATTTAATAAGATTTAAAAAAAAAAAAAGATAAAAACATACCAATATCTATATTGGATTTGTATTAAAAAAAATTATAACTCGCAAAAGTCCCCAAGGCCACATTCTCAAAATTATCCAGCAAGCAAACACAAAGTCTAACTGGAACCAGGTCATACTCGAAATTTATTTTAATGAGTTTGAATTCAAGCTCAGTTTATTTGCAAATAAAATGTCTATTTTCAAACACACTGTAAATCACATAATTCAATTTCATTGATTTCAGAGGTGCAATTATACATGCCTAAACAACTTAAATTTGTAGATAGACTGAAGCATTCCTAACATTACTCACCAAAGGAAATATGTTGATAACATTAGCAGATAAACTAAAACCGTTACTTTTAAAGGTGCCATATATATTCAGCTTAATCTACATAAAACGTACAAAAATTCATGCTTTTGGCACCTACGCCACTTGAACTTTCAAAAATTAATCACTTTAGTTCCTGAATTAAAATTGAGGCATTGACCTGCCTGAATTTCAATAACATATAGTCATATAGTACAGCTTTAATTAGTAAGTAGTGACAAGCGTTAATCCACTAATCATCACATTTTCGATGAGCCAAAATCGTCAAAGAGATAATGCCAGTTCTATAGGAGTGTCAATGCAAAGTACATCTAAAATTCAACGGCTAAAATGCCATAATTTTTACCGTTTCAAACTTATCAATTTGAACTATATACAGTGTAAAGCTCTCAGCAGCTTCAAAAGCAAATATAAAACTCTCATATGCTACAGCAGAACTCATTTATATAGTTCAAACCGGTTCACCAAGCACCCTAATGAAATTGCCAGGCCAGTAAAAGTGCAAGCTGAATTGGCGCCACCAACAAGCCAGATATTTAATTCTAAAAAGCGAAAATAGGCATTTCAATTCATACAAGGATTGACTTCTTAACTTCTGTTCCTACACCTGAATTATTACCTTAATTTTGAAGCATAGAAACGATACTTCCGAACAAGCTACATAATTAATTCAAAATCTAACTCAAAGAGGGTCAAGAGAGTTAACCTGAAACTGAGACTGTATCAGATAAGAACCGAGCTTCTTTTTCGAGGGCTCGCTGGGATTACTCCCCGCCGACAACGACAACGACTTGATGATCGGCAAGAAAACCCCGCCGGCTCTGGCCGTGGTGCTCGGCATCGCTGGCGCAATCAACGGCCTCGCTAAGTGTGAGCCCATAAGACAATCCCAAAGTGCTCTTCCCCAACCATTTCACAAAGTAGGTCGCGATTCTGTCGCCCAATCCGGTCTTCACGAACCCCCGAGCGAAGAAGAAGGAGATGACGATCAGCCAGATGACCTCGCTGGTGAAGGCGTTAAACGCCGTCGTAAAAGGGAGGGTTTTGGTGACGATGGAGGTCGTAAGGCCGAGAAAAGCCCAGGCGCCAACCGGCAATGGGCTGAGGACGAGGCCGGCAATCGTGGAGAGGAAGATGGCGAGGAGCTGCCATGCCTGGGGAGTAACTTCGACGGGTTTGGGAACGAAGAACCGGACGAGTACTCCTATGGCGACTGAGATTACGAGAGGGATGGGTTTTGCGCCGTTGGATTGCTTTGGTGGTGGTGGTGATGACGAAGCTTGGATCTTGGAAGAGTGGGGTCTGGTGCGGGGTTTTGGGATGGGAGAGAAGAGGGAGAAAGGATTGGGAGATGAGCGGAGGGTGAGGATGGAGTGGGAGGGGGGGAATGAGGGAATGGACGGTGGGGATTTGAGGATGGGGCGAGGACGATGATGGAGTAAGGAAACGCGGGAGGAAGAGAGAGAGTGGGAGGAAGAGGAGAGAGAATGAAGGGCAAAGCTCTCCATTTGTTGATGAATTGGAAGGGATGGTTAGAGAGAGAGAAATGAGAGACAGAGAGAGAGAGAGCAAGAGTTTTGTTCTCTCTCGGCAATTGTTTGGATTTGGGGTGAGACTGAGAGGAGCGGAGCTCCCAAAGAAGCAGACGGAGAACGCTATTATTGTTCTATTTGTGGGAAGGGAATCATCAAGTACCGATAACGGACAAAAACCAAAAGCCCAAAACACTCGACATGCTTTGCCCAAATGTTATTTTTACTTCTGTTGTTAAAAAGCTTAAAACATCTTTCTATTTTACCTAAATATTATTTTTATCTTTTTTATTATTAAAATACACAAAATATTTATCACATTTTTAAAATTATATTCAAAATAACTCCTAAGTAATCCATGTTTTCAAAATTTTAAAATTATCCTACCTCATATATATATATATATATATATATATATATATATATTACATTATAAAACTATTTTGTAAGTGTCTTTTTGTTTCCAAAAAGTTTTTTCATTTTTGGTTAAACATTTTAAAAAACTAAAATTACCCTTCTTGGTCTTTACTAAATACAATTTAAAACATTATTGTACCAAAATGCTAAATAAAATCAATCTTAAAAAGTCAAAAAATTTCAAAATAATTGAAGTATTTATTTAGTTAAATATTTATTTGAACATTTTAAATTACCTTTTTAATTTTTCCAACAAGTTGTATTTAAAATAACATTTAAGATATATTGGTAAGGATAATTTTAGAATTTTTAAAAAATTAATTGTTTTAGGGGATATCTTTTTAGTATGATTTTAAAACCAAAAGGGTGTTTTGGACATTATAATAAGAGGAGCAAAAGTAGTATTTTAACAAAACACAAAAATGTTTTAGACATTTAATAATAAAAGAGGGCATTTGAGATATTTTCTTAAAAAAAATAATAATAAAAAAATTGTTTATCAATTGTTTACAGGAGAAAGACGAAAATAGGCCAATTAAAATGACAAATAAAAATTAAGGCTTCTTTTACCCTGCGGAGTTTGGAGCGTCCAGATCTCATGTGGCAGAGATTATTTTCTTATGCTAATTTTTGACTGGTCTTGTTGTAAATGTTTTGTAGACTTATCTTCTTCTGGTAAGTTATGCTCTTTTTTTTTTTCAAATAAAAACTTGTACGGAAGGCTTGCAAATATTTGGCTTATATTATAACATAACAGTGTGAAATAACAAAGTAACATATGTATAATTTCAGAGGCAACATGTGAACCATATTCCAAGAAAGTTTCATAATGTTTTTTTCCTTTAGAAATGAAAGTAGCAGAGATGATTTTTTTTTTGTTTTAACGAGAAATATGTGTAAACAAAACCTGCTAATAGTGATTTGCAAAAGCTCCTGAAAACAAAAATCTATTACATTTATGACTTCTACAAATTCGTACATAATTACCAAACAAACTTATTCAATTTATTTTGTTTACAATGTTTTTTGAATAGGCTTCCTAAATAATTACAAACTTTGCACCACTATCATAATTTCTTCATAATAAAAAAAAATATAACAAAAAACAATCTACTTCAATTTCTGTAAGAATGGTACTGTATTTTACTTTTAACATCAAATAATGTACCGTTAAAAAGAAATCTTTCATATAGGCAGGCAACACCGCAAACTGATGCCCAACAGGTACATTATATTAAACGTCAACTCGTACAATCGCAGCCTAAAATCATTCTAACACAATTCACAAACCAGTGGAAGAACGCGCCCTGCGCGTGAAAAAAAAATATACAAATACTTAAAAATTAAAATAAAGATGTTTTGGAAGAAAAAATAGGAAAATTTTGTTTAGGGACAAAAAAGGGAAAAAACGGTTTTTTTTAATGTTTCAAAAGTAAAAAACCATTTCGGTTGAAAAATAAAAAATGTTTAAAAAAAAAAGAAAATACTTCGAGTTTCGAACGTCTTGCGAGTATCACGTAAAACTTATTTTCAGTTTACATATATATTAAAGATATCTTTTTCCTTTGTATAGCAAGGTAACTCACTAAACTCATAAATAAATTAGATAAAAAAAAGCTGAAATATTTGTGTAAACGTAAACGAATTCTAACATAAAGAAAAATTTTCTGTACAGCCATTGCTTCCATCAAGCAATCTTTATACTGCTTTAGAAAAATTTAGTTACCAAGCTGGTTTTAATGGACATAAATATGAGGCCAATAATGCAACAAATTAAATTGGTTTCAATTCTTTTTCTTTTGAAACCATTAAAAAAAAACTGTTACATTCTCCCACTTGGTCTCCATATTTATCTTTATATTCATTAAACCTAAACTTTCAGGAAACAAATACATGAATCATGGCGATAATTTCTCTAAATTGTGAGTATTATCTTCCATGTATTACTATGTATTGTTTCTCAGACTTAATTCCTTATATGATAACTTAACTTTATGAATAAACCCAATGTTTATTCTTGGTCCTACTATATGTGAATTTTCTCCAATAACTTAATGCGCAAAACAAATATGAGAAAACATCACAACTGAATAAGAGTTTCATTAAGACTGTAAATTGTATGTACAAACAAATTTACATTATGGAACCAAGTCCCATCTGTACAACATGATCCTTAAATGACTTCGGTGGCATTCCTTTTGTCAGAGGATCTGCGATCATCAATTCAGTGCTTATATGCTCAATGACCACTTTATTTTCCTTAATCTGTTCCCTTATGGCTAAGTACTTAATGTCGATATGTTTACTTCGACTGTCACTCTTATTATTCTTAGCCATAAAGACAGCAGCTGAATTGTCACAATATATCCTTAATGGCCTAGACACAAAATCTACAATTCTAAGGCCTGACATGAAACTCTTCAACCATACACCATGCGAAGTAGCCTCAAAACAAGAAACGAAATCTGCCTCCATTATGGAAGTAGCAACCAACGTTTGCTTTCCACTCTTCCAAGATATAGCTCCTCCAGCTAGTATGAAAATAAACCTGAAGTTGATTTTCTCGAATCAACACAGCCAGCAAAGTCTGAATCGGAGTAGCCAATCACCTTTAGAATGTCAGTTCACCTATACATAAGCATGTAATCTTTTGTATCTTGAAGGTACCTCATCACCTTCTTTGCAGCCCTCTAGTGGTCAATGCCTGGGTTACTCTAATATCTTCCCAACATTCCCACAGCAAATGCAATGTCAGGTCTTGTGCAGACCTGAGCATACATAAGGCTTCTAATAGCTAAAGCATAAGGAATGTTGCTCATTTGAATTTTCTCGAAATCATTCCTTGGACATTAGTTCAAATTGAACTTATCACCCTTCACAATGGGTGCTACACTTGGTGAACAATCTTTCATCCGAAATCTGTCTAAGACTTTATTGATATAGGTTTCCTGCGATAGTCCCAAAATGCATTGAGATCTATCCCTATGGATCTTTATGCCAATGATATAAGATGCCTCAACCATATCCTTCATATCAAAGTTCTTAGAAAGAAATTGTTTCACCTCATATAGAAACCCCTTGTCATTGGTTGCAAGAAGCATATCATCCACATATAAAACAAGGAAACAAATCTTGCTCCTACTGACCTTCTGGTATATACATTGATCCATGATGTTCTCTTCAAAACCAAATGAAGTGATGACATCGGAATTTCAAATACCATTAACGGGAAGCCTGTTTCAAACCATATATAGATTTCTTGAGTTTGCACACCAATTGCTCACCATCACTAGAGGAGAATCCTTCAGGTTGTTTCATGTAAACTTCTTCCTCTAGATCACCATTGAGGAATGTCGTTTTCACATCCATCTGATGTAACTCAAGATCAAAATGAGCTACTAATGCCATGATCACACGAAGGGAGTCCTTTTTAGATACAGGAGAAAAGGTCTTAGTGTAATCTATACCCTCCTTTTGAGTGAATCCTTTAGCAACGAGTCTTGCCTTATGTCTCTCAATGTTGCCTAATGAGTCTTTCTTTGTCTTGAAGACCCATTTGCATCCAATGGCTTTTACACCATCAGGCAACTTGACAAGATCCCAGACTCCATTAGATGACATAGAGTACATCTCATCTTTCATGGCATCATACCACAAGTTAGATTCCTTACAACTCATGGCTTGTGAAAACATTTCGGATCATTTTCGGCTCCTATGTTGTAGTCAGACTCTTGTAGATACACAATATAGTCACTAGGAATGGCTGATCACCTTACTCTAGTAGATCTCCTTAATGCTGGTTCAACATTCTCTTGAGGAGCATGTTGATCAACTGGCTGTTCAACAGGTTCTTGTATCTGATGTTCAGCTGGATCTACTGCTTCTTGATCAGCAGTCTGTGGAACTTGAATGACTGGCTGTTGTTCAACACGCATTTGAACTGTAGGTGTGTCGCATATAACAATCACTCTATCATATAAAGTGGAAGCTTGAGCATCTGTATAATCTTTCTCTGGAACGGTGTTCCAGGATCGATCGCTCCCACTGATCAAGTCATTCTCAAGAAATTTCGCATTCCTTGATTCCACAAACCTAGTGGTATGTGATGGACAATAAAATCTGTATCCCTTAGACCGTTCAGCATATCCAACGAAATACCCACTTATGGTCCTTGGGTCTAGCTTCTTTTCTTATGGATTATAGACTCTCACTTCAGACGGGCATCCCCAAACATGTATATGTCGCAAACTCAGTTTCCAACCTTTCCATAACTTAAACGGTGTCTTTGAGACAGCCTTAGTTGGAACTCGGTTTAATATATACACTGTCGTCTTGAGAGCTTCAGTCTACAAAGACCTAGGAAGCTTGGAGCTGCTAAGCATGCTCCGCACCATATCCAACAATGTTCGGTTTCTTATTTCTGCCACACCATTTTTATCTAGAGAACCGGGCATAGTATATTGGGCAACTATCCCATGTTCTTGAAGAAACTTCGCAAATGGACCAGGCGCTTGTCCATCTTCGGTGTATCTACCATAGTATTCACCACCTCTATCAGATCTCACTATCTTTATTTGGTTACCACATTGTTTCTCTACTTCTGCCTTAAACACCTTAAAGGCATCTATAGCTCCATTCTTATTAAGAAGCAAGTAGAGATACATATATCGTGAGTAATCATCAATAAAAGTAATGAAATACTTTTGACCATATGCATCTATGTCTGGACTACAAATATCTGTATGTATGATCTCTAATAAGTCTGAACTCCTCTTGGCACCTTTCTTTGACATATTGGTCTGCTTTCCTTTATGCAGTCCACACAAGTGTCAAAGTCAGTAAAATCTAGAGTACTAAGTACTCTATCATTCACTAACCTCTTTATTCTTTCAATAGAGATATGACACAATCTACGGTGCCACAACATAGGGGAATCTTCATTCATAACACATCTCTTAATGCCAGCATTATCATGAACATGCATAAAGTATAAAAAGCTTTATCTTGTAAATTAATTTTGAAAAGACCATTTGACAATGTACCATTTTCAATAAGTTCAGATCTATAAAATAAACTAAATATAGTGTCTGAAAAATTAAAGAAAAATCCCAATGGTACAAGCCTTGAAACTGAAATTAAATTCCTAGAAAAACTAGGAATATAAAATGCCTTTTCTAACTTTAAAACATAACCACTAGATAAAACTAAATTGCATGTTCCGACAGCCTCAACATATGAGCGCATCTTGTTGCCTGAATAGATGCACTGCTCACTTCCCACTGGCTTCCTTAGGCCTTGCAATCCTTGCAAGGAATTAGTGACATGGATTGAAGAACTAGAATCAATCCACCATGTGTTATGTTCAACATCAACCATAATAGATTCATAACAAACAAGTGAGAATTGAGTACCTTTTTTGTCAAGCCATCTCTGATATTTAGGACAATCCTTCTTTATGTGCCCCTTCTTTTTGCAAAAGAAGCACCTGGATTCCTTCTTGATATCAGCTTAAGCAGGCAGTTTGTCTTTTCCCTTATTCTTGGCTTGGCCCTTATTCTTCCTTTGAGTTGTCAGATGCACACTCTCTCCTGCTTCCATAACAAGCCTTCCTTCTTTCTGAACACACATGGTCATCAATTCATTGATGGACCACTTATCCTTATGTGTGTTGTAGGATATCTTGAAAGGTCCATATTGATGTGGAAGAGTGTTGAGGATGTAGTGCACAAGGAATGTTTCAGACATCTCAATCTCAAGTGTCTTCAGCTGAGCCGCTATATCCCTCATTTGCATGATGTGCTCACGCACACCATGAATTCCAGTAAGCTTCATGGATGAAAATTTCATTATCAAGGTGCTAGCCAAGGCTTTGTCTGATGTAGCAAACTGCTCATCAATTGCCATCATCAAGGCTCGCACATTGTCATATTGCTCCAATGAACCACGTATGCCAGCCGAGATCTTCGTCTTTATGAACATTAAGCAGAGCCGATTAGATCGCTCCCACTTTTCATAACGGTCAACGTCATCTGGCTGGCTGGTCTCCGTAATGGCAGGTGGTTCATCCTTACAGATAGCAAAGTCAATGTCCATGACACCTAAATGAAGAAGAATTCTCTCCTTCCACACCTTATAGTTGTCTCCCTTAAGTTCAGGAATGTCACATTGGAAATCAGAGTAACTCACAGTTTGCATAGCTGCATAGTAAAACTTGCATGCTTATGTTACTAAATGGAGGCTACAATACTTTATGACATGTTTACCAATGTAAATCATGCATTAAAATATGAATCAAATGACATAAAAATTGCCTGTGGGCTAAATTTTTAATTCAAACAGACTCATATATCCTTATGATGATACTATCAAATTATATGCCATTTTCTTAATTCCTATGGGTAAATTAAGAAAGATAATTTGATACATCATCCTAACTAATCATATTAAATATAATAAAAATTCCTGTGGGATAAATTTTATCATATTACATATGATTAATCACAATTTAATGTCTTTTTACAATATATGATTTAAACATCTAATATAGTTTTTTGCATAATCAAAGATGCTGTGGCTACTCTTTAATTATTCAAAAATTAAATACATATATCACAAGACATTTATTCTTAAATTTTTGCTCATAAAATAAATTGTAATTACCTTAAGCAACAAATAAATATGAACAAAGAACTATAATTTATGTACTAATTTTTATTATGTATAGATTAAAATTATACATTCAAAAATATAATTTAGCACATTATTGCACAAAATTAAATGTACTAAATTGTTTAACTTAATATTGCATGCATAATTTTAAATCACAAATTATACATAAGGAACACTATATGCACATAAATTTACAAAATTATATCCACACAAATACTGTATAATATTCATAACAAATATCAAAAATTATGAATTTTTCATAAATTATTCCATAATATGAAAAATTTCATAAAAATATCAAAATTGTGGATATTATGAAAAACTCATAAAATTACAAAACTGAAAATTTTATGAAATTTTCCCCAAAAATTATCATTTTATCATATCTGGAAAAAATCAAAATTTTTTTTTTGGGTTTTTTTAAATTTAAAAACGGCGTTGTTTGGAGAAGCCCCCCGCCCCGCCCCTGCCCCCCCAGGGCATAAACGACGCTTCGTTTAAAAAAAGGAGGGCAGCCTGTCAACATTCCAAACGACATGTCGTTTTAGTCATTATTGTCAAAAACGACTTGTCGTTTTTTTTGGACTGAAACGAACCCCTCAATGCCTGAAATAACATGTCGTTTTTGGCTGACCCAAGCCAAACGACATGTCATTTTTTCTCGTCTTCAACCTTGAATCCGGGTCTTCTTTACCCGAACGACCCGGTTTCAACCTGGTTGGAGACCTGGCTGTAATTCTACCATCTGGACACCAATTTTGACGTTTCAAATTGCAGAATTCATAGAAATCTAATGTCTAAATGATTTCTAATCTTAGTTTCAATTAAGAAATGCTAAAAAAACAAAACCCAAAAATAAAAAAAAATTTCAACCGTGCGTTCATGAACACGGATTTTCAACCGAAGTTATCTACGCAAGGCAGAGATAATTCTGGCTCTAATGTCAAATGTAAACATAAACGAATTCTAACATGCTTGAAACTGTATGCATATCAAGAATTAAAACAGAAACGGAAGCATGTAAAACATAATATCTACCTCCGGCCATTGCTACCGTGCAGTCCAACGGTGTCCTTCTGCTTTAAGCGTGGCTGCTGCTCCTTGGGATGCTTTCAAGTTCTCACAAAAACTCAACTGATGGTGTTGGATTCTTAAGAGAGTTTTCTGAACTTGGGGACCCAATACTCTGTTCAATGCACGAACAAAAGAAAAATTTTCTGTACAGCCATTGCTTCCATCAAGCAATCTTTATACTGCTTCAGAAAAATTCAGTTACCAAGCTGGTTTTAATGGACATAAATATGAGGCCAATAATGCAACAAATTAAATTGGTTTCAATTCTTTTTCTTTTGAAACCGTTAAAAAGAAACTGTTACAATTTGAACCTAAAATCTTACTTTTGCATTCTTATTTATTTAAAAATGTCATAAATATAAAGAAAATATTTATTTCTACAGACACCAATCATAACATATTATCCACACTTTATTCTTAATGTAATTATTAGATTGATTATAAAATAAAAACCTATGGGAAAGTGGTGATATGCGATTCGCAAGTCAAAACCGTGGGTACACAATCCGTGAAACTGCAAAAGCCAAACCATGATAATGAAAGTCGTACGCCAGTAAGCGCATTGATTGGCATCTATCCGGGTCTTGGCTGGTTGGTCTATCTTTTTTCTAGCTACTACTTGATTGCGTAGGATGACGAAGTTGATTAAAACCAATATTCTCAGTTTTAATAATCAATGCGCAGGGCGTATCTGAATTTTGGTCAGCGTAATACCAAGGCGCACGTAATAAGTTACAACTGAAGTGTTTGTAGCATAGACAATGAATAAAAAGGATCAATATAAAAAAATTTGAAAATTTCAAAAAAAAATCTATGTGCATAAATTAAAAATATGCATTTATTTTATTTTAGCATTAATATTTATTTTTTCAGGTCTAACTACCTGAGATTTATAGAATATACAAGTTTTAATAAGAATAAGATATAATAGGTTAGGGTCTTATGAAAGATAAATAAGTAAAAAAAACAAATTGATAAAAAATACTTAAGAAGGAAAACATATTCACAATTTTTTATATTTTATATTATATATATTTTTCTTTTTATTTTTTTTCCAAAATTGCTTTTTTATGATTTTATCTTTTAACACCCTACATGCCATTTGTATTAGATTCCCTCTGAAAATAGTTTGTTTATTAATTAAGGAGTAAAATTGAATATTTAATTAGCCAAGTAAAATTTTAATTTAGCTCTTTATTTTAAAGAAACCAAAAGCGTGCATACACAATTTTTGAGCATAAAAAGAATGAAAAGAGACTAACCATAATAGAATTCAAACTTGATTACAAATATAAATAATATTCCAACAAGAAAGTTGGATTTGGAGTTCTAAAAATTCCATGAGAAACAACAATAAATCTAAAATAGAGAGAAAATAAAAGAGAAACAAATTAGGGAAAGGAAGAAGAATGTTGAACGTAAGACACTATAATAAATAAAATGAGCCAAAAATAAAAAATGAAAAAAATGAATTATTTTAAAAGGAAAAAAGAGGAAAAAAAGTAAAACCACTGAAATTAGGGGAAAAAAAAAGGTTAAGCACCTACAAAAAAACCATCCTTGATCCTAACATATTTTTTTTTTATTGTTAATTGTAACTTTCAATTTGAATATAGAACTCTATCGTACACTAAGGAAAAAAAAAAGTTTTTGATGTTTTGATGTTTGGTTGCTTTGCGTACTTAAGTTTTTAATTGTCGAAGTCTTGATTTTGTTTTTAGTTTTTAAAGTCGTTAATGACTGTTATTAAATTTTACGATCAACATGATAAATTTTACTTTGAGTTTTAGTAATGATATTTTTTAGCTTTTAATGGGTAAATAAGTAAGGTATAAAAATAGCTCTTCAGATAGAAGACAAAAAGAGAGTAGGATATAAAGATGAGAGAAGGATACCTGCCTCGTTTCTATTGTCCATCCCTATTTATATGATACAATGCTAGAAAAATAAAGCTAAAAAGAAAGAAAAAAAAATAAAGCATGAAAGTGATGGAATGAAAAGAAATAGAGATTTAAGTGGTTTTAAAGGTATCTAAAACTATTTGGTAGATTGGTTCAAAATTGGTTTGAACCAAGAATAATGCAAAGCTTTCAAATACTATAATATAAGCAAAAAGTACTATAATATAAAACTCTTACATTATTTTCAAAAAAAAAAATCTTACATAGTTACAATGTTTGAATCAATATGTCAAACACTTAAGTAGGCAAATGAAATCTCAAGAAAAAAAAATAAAGCAAAAGAAAGAAAGAGGAAAAAAATTAATAAGAAAAATAAAGAAAGAAAAAGTACACAAGTAAAAAAGGCACAAACTGCCAAAACAGTACACTTTTAAATGACTACAAAAAGAATAGTGCATTCCTCATTCACACTTTTTACATACCAAAATAAATAATAATATATAACAAAATTGTACTTGCAGAATGTGTGTGTGTTTTATCGACATCAACCAAACTGTTCATATGATCCTGGCTCGACGACATCCTCAGCTTGGTTTTGACACTCAGCCCATCTCATCACATCCTCGCATGATTTTAACTTTATTAGTGACCTTAGACTAAAAATTTTATTTAAAATATTGAAAACAAGTAAAAAAAATCACACCTTCGATTTTAAAGTAAGAAAAATCTTGTTTAGAAGAAAATACCAATAAACCCTTAAAAGAAACAAAAACAAGAACATGATTATCAAACATCTTTTGAGAGAGAACGGGGGAGAGAGAATCGAAACTAATACATATACCAAGTTTTTTTGTGATAAAATGCTAGTTGTTCTCAAGATTTGAACCTAATATCTCCCTTTCAACCCACTTCATTTTTTCCAACTAGGCTATTACTACATAATTTTGCAATATAAAATGTGAAAATTATTATAACAATTAGTCAATTATGTATTTTTTCATAAATTTTTAGAAAATGTGCAATAGTTTGCCCTTTTAGAGAGAAGTTATAGGGATTGTCCCCTTATGAACATTATTTATCAACATTGCCTTTCTTTTTGTGACTTTTCAAAACTACTGCTTTTATTCTTATTTTTTTAAATAGATTAATCAAATGAATTTTTGTCACAAACCCTAACTTATTTCTCACTCTCACGCTTAGATATCCCGGTCTCTCTCTCTCTTCACATGATCTCCCCCTCTCTCCCTCTAAATCTCTCTATCTTCGCGCCCTCTCTCTTTTTTGTTTCTATAAAATTTTCGAACAGAGGCAACAGTGATCAGCAACACAACGATGGTCGGCTAATTGGAAAGTCGGAGGATGTTGATCACGGTAAAGGAACTTGTTGCCAAAGCTAGGAGCAAGGCCATCTGTTATAGTAAAGTCACTTTGTGACTTGGATTGAATTTGGGCCAAAGTCCAAGGCTTTGGCGGTGACCTTGGAAATTAAGGAAGCCTATTGCTTCCTCATCAAGACTTTGAAAAGTCTTATGTGACAGCTAATACACAAGTTGTAACCGCCACAAATTACTGCCTCCTTCCACCATATATATGCATTCTCTTCTGATAGGATTAGCATCCCATCTTGAGTGAGAAAAAATACAGAGAGAAAGAGGGAGAGTATTAGAGAGAGTGTATTCCTTTATTGTAAGAGAGAGGGTATTGTTATTTGTGCTCTTTTTATTTTAGAGAGAAATTGTTGTATCCTTTTGCTATAGTGAAATCTTTCAACAATTTTTCTATCATTTTGTCTCAGTTTATTAGGGAAATTTTTTTCGCACAAAATTCTCATTTTTATAGTTTCTACTTCAGTCGTAATTAGGTGTCCTGTATAGCAACGTCCTAACAACGGTTTCAGAGCCCAAGTTTATTGCTAGTTTTTAGTGCAACGGTTAGTCCAATTAGTTGAAAAGAAGTATCCTTAACAATGGCAACGAAGTTTGAAATAAAAATGTTTAACAGGAATAATTTTTCATTATGGAAAATGAAGATAAAAGCAATATTAAGAAAAGATAATTGTTTAGCAGCAATTGGTGATAGGCCTGCAGAAATCAATGATAACAAGTGGGATAAGATGGATGGCAACGCAATTGCTAATCTACATCTAGCACTTGCTGATGGAGTGTTATCTAATGTGGTGGAGAAAAAGATGGGAAAGGAGATATAGGATACTCTGACAAAACTGTACAAGACAAGGTCACTTCACAACAAAATATTCTTAAAAAGAAGGCTTTACACTTTTCAGATGGCAGAATCCACATCAGTGACTGACCACAGCAACACCTTAAACACTTTATTTGCTTAACTTATATCGTTGGGCTATAAAGTAGAACCAAATGAACGTGCTGAGCTTCTACTTCAAAGCTTACCTGATTCGTATGATCAACTCATCATCAACTTGACAAACAACGTACTTGTAGACTATCTGGTCTTTGATGAACTTGTTGTTGTTGTTCTTGAAGAAGAAAATAGGTGAAAAAACAAAGAAGATAAACTAGGAAGCTCACAGCAAGCTGAACCTTTGACGATGACGAGAGGGAGATCAATGGAACACGGCCCTAGTGGGAGTCAAAATCAGAGTAGATCAAAATCAAGTAGTAAGAAGAATGTCAAGTGTCATAACTATGGCAAGAAAGGGCACTACAAAAGGGAGTGTTGGCACCTCAAGAAGAATAAAGAAGCCAAAGGAAAAGGTCCTGAGTCGTCAAAAGCTCAAGGTTATGTGGCAAGTACCTCAAATGATGGTGAAATTTCAGACAATGAGGCAACAACAATTTTTAAAGGCAGAAGAAGATTTGCTAATGTCTGGCTTACTGGACTTAGGAGCTATATGGCATATGACCCCCCAGAGAGAATGGTTCCACCAATATGAAGCTATCTCAGGAGGATCTATGTTCATGGGAGACGATCATGCCTTAAAGATTGTTGGTATTGGTACCATCAAATTGAAGATGTATGATGGTATGGTTCATACCATCCAAGATGTACGACATGTGAAGGGTCTGAAGACAAATCTATTATCTTTGGGACAATCAAATAGTAGTGGGGTGCAAAACCCATGTTCAAGATGGGATCTTGAAAAATAGTTAAAGGTGTACTTGTGGTGATGAAAGCGAAAAGATAGCTACAAATTTGTACATGCTTAAAGGAGAAACACAACAAGAAGGAGAAGCATTTACTACATTAGCAAGTTCTACACAAGAATTAACGACGATGTGGCACCGTAGACTTGGCCACATGTCGAAATGAGGTTGAAGATTCTTGCTGAAAAAAGCTTCTTCCAAGGCTCAAAAAGGTTTCATTACCGTTTTGTGAGCACTGTGTTACTAATAAGCAGCACAAATTAAAGTTTAGAAGTTCTAATGCTAGAAGCAAAGCTATCTTAGAACCGATTTACTCCGATGTTTGGCAAGCACCAGTTTTGTCCCTACGAGGTGCAAGATACTTTGTATCTTTTATTGATGATTACTCTAGGTGATGTTAGGTGTATCCAATCAAGAAGAAGGCAGATATATTTCTAGTTTTCAAATATTCAAAGTGCGGGTGGAACTTGAATATGAGAAGAAGATCAAGTGTTTAAGGACAGATAATGGAGGAGAATATACTAATGATGCATTTGATAACTTCTATCAACAAGAAGCTATAAAGAGGACATTTCACAGAGGCATATACTCCACAACAAAATGGAATAACAGAGCGGATGAACAGAACCTTGTTTGAATGAACAAGAGTGATGTTGAGAATAGTGACAATGGCCAAGTCATTTTGGGCAAAGTAGTCAAGATCGCTAGTTATGTGATCAATCGGTCACCATTAACCGCAATTGATCTGAAGACGCCGATGGAGATGTGGACTGGTAAGCTATCTAATTATTCTCACTTACATACATTTGGAAGTCCTATGTATGTTATGTACAAACACCTAAGAAACATCAAAGTTGGATTCAAAATCCAAAAAATGTCTTTTCTTAAGGTATGTTGATGGAGTTAAGAGGTATCGCTTGTGGGAACCCACTACCCACAAGGTGAAACATCAACAGAGATGTAATATTTTCAGAAGACAAGATACAAGAAAAAGAAATTGATAGCACTTCAAAAGAGAAAACTAGATATACTATAGTTCAAGTTGAAGATAGACAAGAACAAGAGGTTTCAGATTCTTTTGAAGCAGCACCATAGCACGAAGAACAAGAGCAAGCTGAGTTTGCAACTCCATAAGTTCAACGGTCAACTCACAAGAGGAGAAAACTAGCTTGGCACTCATAATACATTATGGAGGGAAATGTTGCATACTGTTTACTAATAGAGGATAGAGAGCCATCAACTTTCCATGAGGCTACAAAAAGCCAAGAAGCTTCTCTGTGGATTGCAGCAATGCAAGAAGAAATTGAAGCTCTCCATAAAAACAAGACATGGGATCTTGTTCCACTAGCATAGGGAAGGAAAACCATCGAGAACAAATGGGTCTACAAGATCAAATGAGATAGTAATGACCAAGTGGAGCGGTATCCTACTAGATTGGTAGTGAAAGGATTCGCTTAGAATGAAGGCATTGACTTCAACAAGATATTCTTTCCTGTTGTTCGACTTACAACAGTTTGAGTAGTCCTGGTGATGTGTACTACATTTGACTTGTACTTAGAGTAGTTAGACATGAAAACTACCTTTCTTCATGGTGAACTTGAAGAAGAGATTACATGCTTTAACCAGGAGGTTTTGAAGAAAAGGAAAAGAGAACTTGGTTTGTAGGCTGAAAAAATCTCTATACGGTCTCAAATAAGCGCCAAGATGTTGGTATAAGAGATTTGATTCCTTCATCATGAGCCTTGGATACAACAGACTTAGTTCAGATCCTTGTGCTTACTACAAGAGATTTAGTGTTGGCGATTTCATTATTCTGTTGTTGTAGGTTGACGACATGTTGGTAACAGGCCCCAACAAAGATCGTATTATAGACTTAAAGGCACAGTTGGCTAAGGAGTTTGCAATGAAGGACTTAGGACCAGCAAACAAGATTCTAGGGTGCAAATTTACTGAGACAGAAATAATAGGAAGATTTGGCTTTCTCAAAGAACTACTTAAAGAAAATCTTACGACACTTCAACATGCAAGATTGTAAGCCAATCTCTACCCCTCTTCCTATTAATTTCAAGTTATCCTCAAGTATGAGTCCTAGCAATGAAGCAGAGAAGATGGAAATGTCTTGAGTACCATATGCATCAACAATGGGTAGCTTAATGTTCGCTATGGTATGCACAAGACCAGACATGACACAAGCAGTGGGAATGGTTTAGTCGATACAGTGAAGAATCCTGGAAAAGAGCATTGGAGTACTGTGAAGAGGATCTTGAGATATGTTAAGGGTACCTTAATGCTGCATTATGTTATGGAGATCAGACTTTACTATCAAAGGCTATGTTGATTTAGATTATGTTCAAAGGCCATTCTGATCAGTGTAAAAAAGCCAAATGAACCTGAATAATAAGCTAAGGGTCTTCGGCATAGTGGGAGGATCGGGCGTTAACCCAAGAGGTATATGTTCAATGGGGAGGCCTTCTTGGCTGAACCGGATGAATATGATAGGGATCCTTACACTTACATAGAGGCTATGGAGGATGTTGATTCGAAACTCTAGACAGAAGCCATGAACACAGAAATGAAGTCTATGGAGACTAATAAGGTCTGAGAGCTTGTGGATCTTCCCAAAGAGGTAAAACCCATAGGGTATAAGTGGATCTACAAGAGAAAAAGAGGAGCGGATGGAAATGTCGAAACCTTTAAGGCTAGACTGGCCACTAAGGGTTACATGTAAAAGGAAAGAATCAATTACGAGGAAACCTTTTCGCATGTAGCCATGATTAAGTTCATACGGATTCTCTTGTCCATAGCTACTGCTCTGCACTATGAGATTGACCATATAGATGTTAAGACGGCTTTTTGAATGGCTATCTTGATGAGTCCATTTATATGGAACAATCATATAGGCTCAAGGTCAAGGGTCAAGAGGGTAAGGTTTGTAAGCTACTAAATTTAATTTATGGACTTAAGCAGACTTTTCATTCTTGGAACATAAGATTTGATCAGGTGATCAAGACTTATGGGTTCTTACAAAATATAGATGAGCCATATGTTTATAACACATTAAGGATGGAAAGGTGGTTTTTTTGCTGCTCTATGTAGATGAAATTCTGCTAATTGGCAATGACATTGGGGCATTGTCATTGGTCAAATTATGGTTGACCAAGCAGTTTGACATAAAGGACTTGGGTGAGGCTAATTTTGGTTTCGGTATCTAGATCTTTCAAGATAAGAAGAACAAAATGATAGCTTTGACACAAGCCAACTGCATAGATAAAATTCTCAGGAGGTTTGCAATGTAGGATTCCAAGAAAGGTGGGCAACCATTTAGGTCTGAAATTACTCTTTCTAAGAAAGACTCTCCAAATCTTAGGAAGAAAGAGAATACATGAAGAAGGTGCCTTATGCTTCGGCAGTGGGTAGTTTCATATATGCCATGCTTTGCACACGACCGAATATTTGTTATATGGTCAGGATTGTAAGTCGATTTTAGGTGGATCTAGGACCTGAACCATTAGGTTGTACTAAAGCATATTTTCAATCCCTAAGAAGGACTTAAGGGTAAATGCTTGTGTATTCGGGTGAGGACTTAACTCCTCTAGGATATACTGACTCAGATTTTCAATCTTGTCTGGATTCTAGGAGATCGACTTTAGGTTTTGTGTTTACTCTGGGCGACGGTGCCATTAGTTGGAGAAGTATGAAGCAGATTGTACTTCAGATTCAACGATGGAGGCCAAGTATGTGGCAGCTAGTGATGCTTCGAAAGAAGCAGTGTGGCTCCGTAATTTCCTTTGGGAGTAGTCTCTGGTATGGATAAGGCGGTATTATTGTACTATGATAATAGTGCGATGGTAGCTAATGCTAAGGAACCAAGATTTCACAAGAAGAGTAAGCATATTAATCGAAAGTATCATGTGATAAAGGACTTCGTTAAGGGCGGGCATGTCACGGTGTTCAAAATCATGTCAGAGGACAGTTTAGCTGATCCATTTACAAAGACACTTACTGGGAGAGTCTTCGAGAGGCATGTGGAAGCTATGGGGATGTGAGATTTGTCATATTTACTCACTTAGTACAAATGGGAGATTGTTAGACATGTATGCCTTAAGGAGTAAAAATGTAATATGTTTTTGGAAACATGTTTATAAATAAAGAATTTATTTATTATTTATAGACCAAATATTGTCCTCTTTACATTTATATTTGTTTAATGTATGTTAAGCAAACAATGGTCTAAGACTGTCGGTCTAAACCTTTAAGAATTGAGCATATGATGAATAGATTATACGAAGACACGATTTTTAAGGTGACGGTTATAAATCATAAGATCCACAATTGAGAGAATAAAGTTGGACGCTTTATTCATGTAAAGATTGTTATGTTGTCTATATCCCTATTGGAGATGGTCTATCTTGGTCATTAGAGGTGGACTCCGTGAATAGAAATATTAGCACATGTCATAGGTAACGATGTGTTTGGATCGAGACATAAAGTGAATTGATTTGGATTGATAATTCTGTATTGGTAAATCGATTCACTTTAGACAATCATTTGTATTGTATCTTAATCTTGAAATAAATAGAGGACCGTTATCTCGACTTGTGTCTTTTGATATACCAAAGATGACACCCATATTTAATAGTGGTATGCATGCCGGTACGTTGGAGGCATGACTTTGATAGCATAGACCTATTATTCAATGATATGGAATCCATAGCTCCTCTTTAGGAGTAGTGATATCCTCTTATATGCGTTATCCTGTAATTGAAAAAACTAAAGTGCTCAACTATTTGGATACCATAGGTGTAACCGAATGACATACTGTCTTTAGTTGGTAAGTTTTCAATGGTGAGATAATAGAACATAAGATAAAAATAATCAGAAAAGTAAGACAAAACTTGTCCTTAAGCCGATTATGGATGATCCTATGGAGATACGATACACTATGATATGTCATGGAGACTTAGCTATACGGGCTTCGTAATTTTTATATAGTTCGAGAGTGGTAGCTCCAAGCTTTAGTGGAGTAGCATTGGAGTTGATAATTATGAAATGTATATTTGGGCTGTTGGGTTTCATAATTATTGGGAGCTTAAACTATATAGGTCCATTCGTCCTCTGCTATCTCACAAAAATCCTGTAATGATACGACATGCTTTTTCTAATAATTGGTGACTTATGTCAGATTTATCAGATTGCTAAATTTCAAAGAATTAAATAATTCATGTCAGTTTATTGGTTAGATTAATTTTGAATTAATTCAAGATAAACTTGTTGAATTATTATGAATTCATTTATTTTCCTAGAGATTATCTAGATATAGTTGTTTTAATTAGATACTTTTTTGTTGGGTTATTTGAATTAAAATTGAGACTTTATCCTATAGAATCTTGGGTGAAAAATAAAAGATTTGCTGAGATATTTTATCGGTGTTCGGCATGCTGATCCTCAGTTTGGCTTGCTGATAGGGCAAGTTCGGCATGCTGGTTAGACAGATCGGTATGCCGATCGCGCAATAAATAGATCACGTGTTTTCACGTAGATTTTATTAGATATTTATCCAAATTTGATTCTTATTCGAAATTTTGAGACAGTATCTGATTAGGACTGATTCTTGGGCCCAACCCCTATAAAAGCATAGTGAGTCTCTTTATCATGTAGTTCAATTGAGAGATTAATAGTGAAACTTTGCTGGTGAGAATCTAAAAACTCCCTGAGAGCTCTTGTTCACAATCATGACACTAGCTTTGGGTCTCTCAATTGTGTGGGAAGGAAGTCACCTGGTGGAAGAGCTGTACGTGTGAGCCCACACTCACTCCAATCGTAGATAAAGAATAGCAAAGAATGCCAGTTCGTTGAGGTCCTTTTGGGAACGTACTTCTCTACATTAATTGAGAAAGTTTTTTGGCATTTACAAGGTTAGTAAATCTGGTTAATTTATGCACATAGCTGTTGAGTGGTGGTGGTTTGGGGGGTGCAAACTTGTATTTTACACACATACTCTGATATAAAAAAATTTTAAATTCTATTGCGTACTATTTTTCCAATAGTAGATCCTCTGTTGGCATAGCGGAAACATAAGCAGCATGGAAATGGCAAGTAAAAAGGATAGAAGGATTGCAAAAGTGACTTTAAGTGGGAGAAATGTTGCAATAAAGTCACTTTATGACTTGGATTGAATTTGGCCTTTGGAATTAAGGAAACCTATTGCTTCCTCATTAAGACTTTGAAAAGTCATATGTGACCGCCACAAATTACCGCCTCCTCCCACCAAACATATGCATTCTCTTCTTAGAAGATTAGCATCCCATCTTGAGTGACAAAAATACAGAGAGAAAGAGGGAGAGTATTAAAGAGAGTGTTTTCTTCTATAAGAGAGATTGTATTGTCATTTGTGCTCTTCTTATTTTAGAGAGAAATTTAGTGTTGCAAGAATGGGCCGCCTGGCCCGGCCCGGCCCGTTCTCCTTAGGCCACACGGCCCGTGGGCCGGGCCGGCCCAGAATTCGGGCCGGCCCGGCCCGACCCACGGGCCGTGTGAGCTAAGGAGAACGGGCCGGGCCGGGCCAGGCCGGCCCATTCTTGCAACACTAAATTTCTCTCTAAAATAAGAAGAGCACAAATCAATACAATCTCTCTTATAATAGAAAAAACACTCTCTTTAATACTCTCCCTCTTTCTCTCTGTATTTTTGTCACTCAAGATGGGATGCTAATCTTCTAAGAAGAGATGCATATGTTTGGTGGGAGGAGGCGGTAATTTGTGGCGGTCACATAATGACTTTTCAAAGTCTTAATGAGGAAGCAATAGGTTTTCCTTAATTCCAAAGGCCAAATTCAATCCAGTCATAAAGTGACTTTATTGCAACATTTCTCCCACTTAAAAGTCACTTTGCAATCCTTCTATCCTTTTTACTTGCCATTTCCATGCTGCTTATGTTTCCGCTATGCCAACAGAGGATCTACTGTTGGAAAAATAGTACGCAGCAGAATTTAAAAATTTTTTATATCATAGTATTTTTTAAAACACAAGTTTGACATGCTATGTGCATAAATTAACCAGATTTTACTAACCTTGTAAATGCCAAAACGCTTTCTCAATTAGTGTAGAGAAGTAACGTTCCAAAAGGACCTCAACTAACTGGCCTTCTTTGCTATTCTCTATCTACGATTGGAGTGAGTGGGGCTCACACGTACAGCTCTTCCACCAGGTGACTTTCCTTCCAACCAATTGAGAGAACCCAAAGCTAGTGTTCTGATTTTGAACAAGAGCTCTCAGGGAGTTTTTAAACTCTCACTATAGAGTTTCACTCTTAATCTCTCAACTGATCTAAATATAATGAGACTCACTACCTTTTTATAGAGGTTGGGCCCAAGAGTCAGTCCTTATCAGATACTGTCTCAAATTTGAATAAGAATCAAATTTGGATCAATATCTAATAAATCTACGTGAAAACACGTGATCTATTTATTGCGCGATCGGCATACCGATCTGTCTAACCAGCATGCCGAACTTGCCCTATCAGCAAGCCAAACCTGAGGATCATCATGCCGAACACCGATAAAATTCTCAGCAAATCTTTTATTTTTCACCCAAGATTCTATAGGATAAAGTCTCAATTTTAATTCAAATAACCCAACAAAAAAGTATCTAATTAAAACAACTATATCTAGATAATCTCTAGGAAAATAAATGAATTCATATAATTCAACAAGTTTATCTTGAATTAATTCAAAATTAATCTAACCAATAAACTGACATGAATTATTTAATTCTTTGAAATTTAGCCAATCTGATAAATCTGACATAAGTCACCAATTATTAGAAAAAGCATGTCGTATCATTACAGGATTTTTGTGAGATAGCAGAGGGACCGAATGGACCTATATAGTTTAAGCTCCCAATAATTATGAAACCCAACAGCCCAAATATACATTTCATAATTATCAACTCCAATGCTACTCCACTAAAAGCTTGGAGCTACACTCTCGAACTATATAAATTACGAAGCCCGTATAGCTAAGTCTCCATGACATATCATAGTGTATCGTATCTCCATAGGATCATCCATAATCGGCTTAAGGACAAGTTTTGTCTTACTTTTCGATTATTTTTATCTTATGTTCTATTATCTCACCATTGAAAACTTACCAACTAAAGACAGTATGTCATTCGGTTACACCTATGTATCCAAATAGTTGAGCACTTTAGTTTTTCAATTACAGGATAACGCATATAAGAGGATATCACTACTCCTAAAGAGGAGCTATGGATTCCATATCATTGAATAATAGGTCTATGCTATCAAAAGTCATGCCTCCAACGTACCGGCATGCATACCACTATTAAAATATGGGTGTCATCTTTTGGTATCAAAAGACACAATCGAGATAACGGTCCTCTATTTATTTCAAGATTAAGATACAATACAATGATTGTCTAAAGTGAATCGATTTACCATACAGAATTATCAATCCAAATCAATTCACTTTATGTCTCGATCCAACACATCGTTACCTATGACAATGTGCTAATATTTCTATTCACGGAGTCCACCTCTAATGACCAGATAGACCATCTCCCAATAGGGATATAGACAACATAACATCTTTACTGAATAAAGCGTCCAACTTTATTCTCTCAATTGTGGATCTTATGATTTATACCGTCACCTTAAAATCGTGTCTTTCGTATAATCTATTCATCATATGCTCAATTCTTAAAGGTTTAGACCGACAGTCTTAGACCATTGTTTTGCTTAACATACATTAACAAATATAAATGTAAGAGGACAATATTTGGTCTATAAATAATATAAATTCTTTATTTATAAACATGTTTCCAAAAACATATTACATTTTTACTCCTTAAGGCATACATGTCTAACAATCTCCATTTGTACTAAGTGAGTAAATATGACAAATCTTACATCCCCATAGCTTCCACATGCCACTTGAAGACTCTCCTAGTAAGTGTCTTTGTAAATGGATCAACTAAACTGTCCTCTGACACGATTTGGAACACCGTGACATGCCCGCCCTTAACGAAGTCCTTTATCACATGATACTTTCGATTAATTGCTTACTCTTCTTGTGAAATCTTGGTTCCTTAGCATTAGCTATCGTCGTACTGTTATCATAGTACAGTGATACCGCCTTATCCATACCAGAGACTACTCCCAAAGGAAATTACGAGCCACACTGCTTCTTTCGAAGCATCACTAGCTGCCACATACTCGACCTCCATCGTTGAATCTGAAGTACAATCTGCTTCATACTTCTCCAACTAATGGCACCGTCGCCCAGAGTAAACACAAAACCAAAAGTCGATCTCCTAGAATCCAGACAGGATTGAAAATCTGAGTCAGTATATCCTAGAGGAGTTAAGTCTATACCCGAATACACAAGCATATACCCTTAAGTCCTTCTTAGGGATTTGAAAATATGCTTTAGTACAACCTAATGGTTCAGTCCTAGATCCACCTAAATTGACTTACAATCTCGACCACATAACAAATATTCGGTCGTGTGTAAAGCATGGCATACATGAGACTACCCACTGCCGAGCATAAGGCACCTTCTTCATGTATTATCCTTCTTCCTAAGATTTGGAGAGTCTTTCTTAGAAAGAGTAATTCCAGACCTAAATGGTTGCCCACCTTTCTTGGAATCCTACATTACAAACCTCCTGAGAATTTTATCTATGCAGTTGGCTTGTGTCAAAGCTATCATTTTGTTCTTCTTATCCTGAAAGATCTAGATACCGAGACCAAAATTATCCTCACCCAAGTCCTTCATGTCAAACTGCTTGGTCAACCATAATTTGACCGATGACAATGCCCCAATATCATTGCCAATTAGCAAAATTTCATCTACATATAGCAGCAAAAAACCCACCTTTCCATCCTTAATGTGTTTATAAACATATGGTTCATCCATATTTTGTAAGAACCCATAAGTCTTGATCACCTGATCAAATCTTATGTTCCAAGAACGGAAAGTCTGCTTAAGTCCATAAATTAAATTTAGTAGCTTACAAACCTTACCCTCTTGACCCTTGACCTTGAGCCTATATGATTGTTCCATATAAATGGACTCATCAAGATAGCCATTCAAAAAGCCGTCTTAACATCTATATGTCAAATCTCATAGTGCAGAGCAGTAGCTATGGACAAGAAATCCGGATGAACTTAAGCATGGCTACAGGCGAAAAGGTTTCCTCGTAATTGATTCTTTCCTTTTACGTGTAACCCTTAGTGACCAGTCTAGCCTTAAAGGTTTCGACCTTTCCATCCACTCCTCTTTTTCTCTTGTAGATCCACTTATACCCTATGGGTTTTACCTCTTTGGGAAGATCCACAAGCTCTCAGACCTGATTAGTCTCCATAGACTTCATCTCTGTGTTCATGGCTTCTGTCTAGAGTTTCGAATCAACATCCTCCATAGCCTCTATGTAAGTGTAAGGATCCCTATCATATTCATCCGGTTCAGCCAAGAAGGCCTCCCCATTGAACATATACCTCTTGGGTTAACGCTCGATCCTCCCACTATGCCGAAGCCCCTTAGCTTATTATTCAGGTTCATTTGGCTTTTTTACACTGATCAGAATGGCCTTTGAACATAATCTGAATCACATAGCCTTTGATAGTACAGTCTGATCCTCCATAACATAATGTAGCATTTAAGGTACCCTTAACATATCTCAAGATCCTCTTCACAGTACTCCAATGCTCTTTTCCAGGATTCTTCATGTATCGACTAACCATTCCCACTACTTGTGTCATGTCTGGTCTTGTGCATACCATAGCGAACATTAAGCTACCCATTGTTGATGCATATGGTACTCAAGACATTTCCATCCTCTCTGCTTCATTGCTAGGACTCATACTTGAGGATAACTTGAAATTAATAGGAAAAGGGGTAGAGATTGGCTTACAATCTTGCATGTTGAAGTGTCGCAAGATTTTCTTCAAGTAGTTCTTCTGAGAAAGCCAAATCTTCCTATTATTTCTGTCTCAGTAAATTTGCATCCCTAGAATCTTGTTTGCTGGTCCTAAGTCCTTCATTGCAAACTCCTTAGCCAACTGTGCCTTTAAGTCTATAATACGATCTTTGTTGGGGCCTGTTACCAACATGTCGTCAACCTACAACAGCAGAATAATGAAATCACCAACACCAAATCTCTTGTAGTAAGCACAAGGATCTGAACTAAGTCTGTTGTATCCAAGGCTCATGATGAAGGAATCAAATCTCTTATACCAACATCTTGGCGCTTATTTGAGACCGTATAGAGATTTTTTCAGCCTACAAACTAAGTTCTCTTTTCCTTTTTCTTCAAAACCTCCTGGTTAAAGCATGTAAATCTCTTCTTCAAGTTCACCATGAAGAAAGGTAGTTTTCATGTCTAACTACTCTAAGTACAAGTCAAATGTAGTACACATCGCCAGGACTACTCAAACTGTTGTAAGTCGAACACAAGAGAGAATATCTTGTTGAAGTCAATGCCTTCATTCTAAGCGAATCCTTTCACTACCAATCTAGTAGGATACCGCTCCACTTGGTCATTACTATCTCATTTGATCTTGTAGACCCATTTGTTCTCGATGGTTTTCCTTCCCTATGCTAGTGGAACAAGATCCCATGTCTTGTTTTTATGGAGAGCTTCAATTTCTTCTTGCATTGCTGCAATCCACAGAGAAGCTTCTTGGCTTTTTGTAGCCTCATGGAAAGTTGATGGCTCTCTATCCTCTATTAGTAAACAGTATGCAACATTTCCCTCCATAATGTATTATGAGTGCCAAGCTAGTTTTCTCCTCTTGTGAGTTGACCGTTGAACTTATGGAGTTGCAAACTCAGCTTGCTCTTGTTCTTCGTGCTATGGTGCTGCTTCAAAAGAATCTGAAACCTCTTGTTCTTGTCTATCTTCAACTTGAACTATAGTATATCTAGTTTCTCTTTTGAAGTGCTATCAATTTCTTTTTCTTGTATCTTGTCTTCTGAAAATATTACATCTCTGCTGATTTTCACCTTGTGGGTAGTGGGTTCCCACAAGCGATACCTCTTAACTCCATCAACATACCTTAAGAAAATACATTTTTTGGATTTTGAATCCAACTTTGATGTTTCTTAGGTATTGTACATAACATACATAGGACTTCCAAATGTATGTAAGTGAGAATAATTAGCTAGCTTACCAGTCCACATCTCCATCGGCGTCTTCAAATCAATTGCGATTAGTGGTGACCGATTGATCACATAACTGGCGATCTTGACTACTTTGCCCAAAATGACTTGGCCATTGTCACTATTCTCAACATCACTCTTGTTCGTTCAAACAAGGTTCTGTTCATCCGCTCTGTTATTCCATTTTGTTGTGGAGTATATGCCTCTGTGAAATGTCTCTTTAGCTTCTTGTTGATAGAAGTTATCAAATGCATCATTAGTATATTCTCCTCCATTATCTGTCCTTAAACACTTGATCTTCTTCTCATATTCAAGTTCCACCCGCACTTTGAATATTTGAAAACTAGAAATATATCTGCCTTCTTCTTGATTGGATACACCTAACATCACCTGGAGTAATCATCAATAAAAGATACAAAGTATCTTGCACCTCGTAGGGACAAAACTGGTGCTTGCCAAACATCGGAGTGAATCGGTTCTAAGATAGCTTTGCTTCTAGCATTAGAACTTCTAAACTTTAATTTGTGCTGCTTATTAGTAACACAGTGCTCACAAAACGGTAATGAAACCTTTTTGAGCCTTGGAAGAAGCTTTTTTCAGCAAGAATCTTCAAACCTCATTTCGACATGTGGTCAAGTCTATGGTGCCACATCACCATTAATTCTTCTATAGAACTTGCTGACGTAGTAAACGCTTCTCCTTCTTGTTGTGTTTCTCCTTTAAACATGTACAAATTTGCAGCTATCTTTTCCGCTTTCATCACCACAAGTACACCTTTAACTATTTTTCATAATCCCATCTTGAACATAGGTTTTGCACCCACTACTATCTAATTGTCCCAATGACAATAAATTTTCTTCAAGCCCTTCACATGTCGTACATCTTAGATAGAGCGAACCATACCATCATTCATCTTCAATTTGATGGTACCAATACCAACAATCTCCAAGGCATGATCGTCTCCTGTGAACATAGATCCTCTTGAGATAGGTTCATATTGGTGGAACCGTTCCCTTTGGGGGGTCATATGCCATGTAGCTCCTGAGTCCATAAGCTAGACATCAGCAAATCTGCTTCTGCTTTTAGAAACTGTCGTTGCCTCAATGTATAAAATTTCACCATCATTCGAGGTACTTGCCACATAACCCTGAGCTTTTGACGACTCAGGACCTTTTCCTTTGGCTTATTCATTCTTCTTAAGATGCCAATACTCCTTTTGTAGTGCTCTTTCTTGCCACAATTATGACACTTGACATTCTTCTAACTTATGGATTTTGATTTATTTTGATTTTGACTCCCACTAGGGCCACGTTCCATTGATATCCCTCTCGTCATCGTCAAAGCTTTAGCTTGCTTTGAGCTTCCCAGTCTATCTTTTTTGTTTTTCTGCCTGTTTTCTTCTCCAAGAACAAGTAACAAGTTCATCAAGACCAGATAGTCTACAAGTACGTTGTTTGTGAAGTTGATGACGAGTTGATCATACGAATCAGGTAAGCTTTGAAGTAGAAGCTCAGCACGTTCATTTGGTTCTACTTTATAGCATAACGATATAAGTTAAGCAAATAAAGTGTTTAAGGTGTTGATGTGGTCAGTCACTGATGGATTCTGCCATCCGAATAGTGTAAAGCCTTCTTTTTAAGAATATTTTGTTGTGAAGTGACCTTGTCTTGTAAGTTTTGTCAGAGTATCCCATATCTTCTTTCCCATCTTTTTCTCCACCACATTAGATAACACTCCATCAGCAAGTGCTAGATGTAGATTAGCAATCGCGTTGCCATCCATCTCATCCCACTTGCTATCATTGATTTCTGCAGGCCTATCACCAATTGCTGCTAAACAATTGTCTTTTCTTAATATTGCTTTTATCTCATTTTCCATAATGAGAAATTATTCCTGTTAAACATTTTTATTTCAAACTTCGTCGCCATTGTTAAGGATGCTTCTTTTCCACTAATTGGACTAACCGTTGCACTAAAAACTAGCAATAAACTTGGGCTCTGACACCGTTGTTAGGACGTTGCTATACAGGACACCTAATTACGACTGAAGTAGAAACTATAAAAATGAGAATTTTGTGCGAAAAAATTCCCCTAATAAACTGAGACAAAATGATAGAAAAATTGTTGAAGGATTTCACTATAACAAAAGATACAAATTTTTCTCTAAAATAAGAGAGCACAAATGACAATACCCTCTCTCTTACAATAAAGGAAAACACTCTCTCTAATACTCTCCCTCTTTCTCTCTGTATTTTTTCTCACTCAAGATGGGATGCTAATCCTATAAGAAGAGAATGCATATATATGGTGGGAGGAGGCAGTAATTTGTGGCGGTGACAGCTTGTGTATTAGCTGTCACATAAGACTTTTCAAAGTCTTGATGAGGAAGCAATAGGCTTCCTTAATTTCCAAGGTCACCGCCAAAGCCTTGGACTTTGGCCCAAATTCAATCCAAGTCACAAAGTGACTTTACTAAAACAGATGGCCTTGCTCCTAGCTTTGGCAACAAGTTCCTTTACCGTGGTTAACATCCTCCGATTTTCCAATTAGCCAACCATCGTTGTGTTGCTGATCACTGTTGCCTCTGTCCGTAAATTTTATAGAAACAAAAAGAAGAGGGCGCGAAGATAGAGAGATTTAGAGGGAGAGAGGGGGAGATCATGTGAAGAGAGAGAGAGACGGGGAGATCTAAGCGTGAGAGTGAGAAATAAGTTAGGGGTTTGTGACAAAAATTCATTTGATTAATCTATTTAAAAAAATAAGAATAAAAGCAGTAGTTTTGAAAAGTCACAAAGAGAAGGGCAATGTTGATAAATAATATTCATAAGGGGGCAATCCCTATAACTCTCTCTAAAAGGGCAAACTATTGCACATTTTCTAAAAATTTATGAAAAATACATAATTGACTAATTGTTATAATAATTTTCATATTTTATATTGCAAAATTATGTAGTAATAACCTAGTTGGAAAAATGAAATGGGTTGAAAGGGAGATATTAGGTTCAAATCCTGAACAACTAGCATTTTATCACAAAAAAACTTGGTATATGTATTAGTTTCGATTCTCTCTCCCCCGTTCTCTCTCAAAAGATGTTGATAATCATGTTCTTGTTTTTGTTTCTTTTAAGGTTTATTTGGTATTTTCTTCTAAACAAGATTTTTCTTACTTTAAAATCGAAGGTGTGATTTTTTTACTTGTTTTCAATATTTTAAATAAAATTTTTAGGCTAAGGTCACTAATAAAGTTAAAATCATCCAAGGATATGATGAGATGGCTGAGTGTCAAAACCAAGCTGAGGATGTCGCCGAGCCAGGATCATATGAACAGTTTGGTTGATGTCGATAAACACACACACATTCTGCAAGTACAATTTTGTTATATATATTATTTATTTTGGTATGTAAAAAGTGTGAATGAGGAATGCACTATTCTTTTTGTAGTCATTTAAAAGTGTACTGTTTTGGTAGTTTGTGCCTTTTTTACTTGTGTACTTTTTCTTTCTTTATTTTTCTTATTAATTTTTTCCTCTTTCTTTCTTTTGCTTTATTTTTTTTTCTGATTTCATTTGCCTACTTAAGTGTTTGACATATTGATTCAAACATTGTAACATGTAAGATTTTTTTTTTGAAAATAATGTAAGAGTTTATATTATAGTTACTTTTTGCTTTATACTATAGTATTTGAAAGCTTTGCATTATTCTTGGTTCAAACCAATTTTGAACCAATCTACCAAATAGTTTTAGATACCTTTAAAACCACTTAAATCTCTATTTCTTTTTCATTCCATCACTTTCATGCTTTATTTTTTTTCTTTCTTTTTAGCTTTATTTTTCTAGCATTGTATCTATATAAATAGGGATGGCAATAGAAACGAGGCAGGTATCCTTCTCTCATCTTTATATCCTGCTCTCTTTTTATCTTCTATCTGAAGTGCTATTTTTATACCTTACCTATTTACCCATTAAAAGCTAAAAAATATCATTACTAAAACTCAAAGTAAAATTTATCAAGTTGATCGTAAAATTTAATAACAGTCACTAACGACTTTTAAAAACTGAAAACAAAATCGAGACTTCGACAATTAAAAACTTAAGTACGCAAAGCAAACCAAACATCAAAACATCAAAAACTTTTTTTTTCCTTAGTGTACGATAGAGTTCTATATTCAAATTAAAGTTACAATTAATAAAAAAAAATATGTTAGGATCAAGGATGGTTTTTTTGTAGGTGCTTAACCTTTTTTTTTTCCTAATTTCAGTGGTTTTCTTTTTTTCCTCTTTTTTCCTTTTAAAATAATTCATTTTTTTTGTTTTTTATTTTTGGCTCAGTTTATTTATTATAGTGTCTTACGTTCAACATTCTCCTTCCTTCCCTAATTTGTTTCTCTTTATTTTCTCTCTATTTTAGATTTATTGTTGTTTCTCATGAAATTTTTAGAACTCCAAATCCAACTTTCTTGTTGGAATATTATTTATATTTGTAATCAAGTTTGAATTCTATTATGGTTAGTCTCTTTTATTCTTTTTATGCTCAAATTGTGTATGCACGCTTTTGGTTTCTCTAAAATAAAGAGCTAAATTAAAATTTTACTTGGCTAATTAATATTCAATTTTACTCCTTAATTAATAAACAAACTATTTTCCGAATGAATCTAATACAAATGGCATCTAGGGTGTTAAAAGATAAAATCATAAAAAGCAATTTTGGAAAAAATAAAAAGAAAATATATATTAATATAAAATATAAAAATTGTGTCACATTCTGAATATGTTTTCCTTCTTAAGTATTTTTATCAATTTGTTTTTTTTTTTACTTTTTATCTTTCATAAGGCCCTAACCTATTGTATCTTAGTCTTATTAAACTTGTATATTCTATAAATCTCAGGTAGTTAGACCTGAAAAATAGATATTAATGCTAAATAAATAAATGCATATTTTTAATTTATGCAAATAGATTTTTTTTTGAAATTTCAAATTTTTTTATATTGATCCTTTTTATTCATGTCTATGCTACAAACACTTCAGTTGTAACTTAATACGTGCGCCTTGGTATTACGCTGACCAAAATTCAGATACGCCCTGCGCATTGATTATTAAAACTGAGAATATTGGTTTAATCAACTTCGTCATCCTACGCAATCAAATAGTTGCTAGAAAAAAAGATAGACCAACCAGCCAAGACCGGATAGATGCCAATCATGCGCTTACTGGCGTACCACTTTCATTATCATGGTTTGGCTTTTGCAGTTTCACGGATTGTGTACCCACGGTTTTGACTTGCGAATCGCACATCACCACTTTCCTATAGGTTTTTTATTTTATAATCAATCTAATAATTACATTAAGAATAAAGTGGATAATATGTTATGATTGGTGTCTGTAGAAATAAATATTTTCTTTATATTTATAATAAATAATATACAAAAGTAAGATTTTGGTTCAAATTGTAACAGTTTTTTTTTAACGTTTCAAAAAAAAGATTAAAACCAATTTAATTTATTGCATTATTGGCCTCATATTTATGTCTATTAAAACCAGCTTGGTAACTGAATTTTTCTGAAGCAGTATAAAGATTGCTTGATGAAAGCAATGGCTGTACAGAAAATTTTTCTTTTGTTGTGCATGAACAGAGTATTGGGTCCCCAAGTTCAGAAAACTCTCTTAAGAATCCAACACCATCAGCTGAGTTTTTGTGAGAACTTGGAAGCATCCCAAGGAGCAGCAGCCACGCTTAAAGCAAAGGACACCGTTGGCCTGCACGGTAGCAATGACCGGAGTAGATATATGTTTTACATGCTTCCGTTTCTATTTTAATTCTTGATATGTATACAGTTTCAAGCATGTTAGAATTCGTTTATGTTTACATTTAGCATCAGAGCCAGAATATCTCTGCCTTGCGTAGATAACTTCGGTTGAAAATCCGTGTTCATGACGCACGGTTGAAATTTTTTTTGATTTTGGTTTTGTTTTTTTAGCTTTTCTTAATTGAAACTAATTAGAAATCATTTAGACATTAGATTTCTATGAATTCTGCAATTTGAAACGTCAAAATTGGTGTCCGGATGGTAGAATTACAGCCAGGTCTCCAACCAGGTTGAAACCGGGTCGTTCGGGTGAAGAAGACCCGGATTCAGGTTGAAGACGAGGAAAATGACATGTCGTTTGGCTTGGGTCAGCCAAACGACATGTTATTTCAGGCATTGAGGGGCTCGTTTCAGTCCAAAAAAAACGACAAGTCGTTTTGGACAATAATGACCAAAACGACATGTCGTTTGGAATGTTGACAGGCTGCCCTCCTTTTTTTAAACGACGCGTCGTTTATGCCCGGGGGGGCAGGGGCGGGCGGGGGCTTCTCAAACGACGCCGTTTTTAAATTAAAAAAAAACCCGAAAAAAAAATTTTGATTTTTTCCAGATGATAAATGATAATTTTTGGGAAAATTTCATAAATTTTCAGTTTTGTAATTTTATGAGTTTTTCATAATATCCACAATTTTGATATTTTTATGAAATTTTTCATATTATGGAATAATTTATGAAAAATTCATAATTTTATATTTGTTAGAATATTACAGTATTTGTGTGGATATAATTTTGTAAATTTTGTGCATATAGTTCCTTATGTATAATTTGTGATTTAAAATTATGCATGCAATATTAAGTTAAAAATTTAGTACATTTAATTTTGTGCAATAATGTGCTAAATTATATTTTTGAATGTATAATTTTAATCTATACATAATAAAAATTGTACATAAATTATGTTCTTTGTTCATATTTATTTTTGCTTAAGGTAATTGCAATTTATTTTATGAGCAAAAATTTAAGAATAAATGTCTTGTGATATATGTATTTAATTTTTGAATAATTAAGAGTAGCCACAACATCTTTGATTATGCAAAAATTATATTAGATGTTTAAATCACATATGGTAAAAAGACATTAAATTGTGATTAATCACATGTAATATATATTTTATCCACAGGAATTTTTATTATATTTAATATGAATAGTTAGATGATGTATCAAATTATCTTTCTTAATTTACCCACAGAATTAAGAAAATGGCATATAATTTGATAGTATCATCATAAGGATATATGAATCTGTTTGAGTTAAAAATTTAGCCCACAGGCAATTTTTATGTCATTTGATTCATATTTTAATGCATGATTTACATTGGTAAACATGTCATAAAGTATTGTAGCCTCAATTTAGTAACATAAGCATGTATGTTTTTATGCAGCTATGCAAACTGTGAGTTACTCTGATTTCCAGTGTGACATTCCCGAACTTAAGGGAGACAACTATAAGGTGTGGAAGGAGAGAATTCTTCTTCATTTAGGTGTCATGGACATTGACTTGGCTATCCGTAAGGATGAACCACCTGCCATTACGGAGACCAGCCAGCCAGATGACGTTGACCGTTATGAAAAGTGGGAGCGATCTAATCGCCTCTGCGTAATGTTCATAAGACGAATCTCGGCTGGCATACGTGGTTCATTGGAGCAATATGACAATGTGCGAGCTCTGATGAAGGCAATTGATGAGCAGTTTGCTACATCAGACAAAGCCTTGGCTAGCACCTTGATAATGAAATTTTCATCCATGAAGCTTACTGGAATTCATGGTGTGCGTGAGCACATCATGCAAATGAGGGATATAGCGGCTCAGCTGAAGACACTTGAGGTTGAGATGTCTGAAACCTTCCTTGTGCACTACATCCTCAACACTCTTCCACACTTCCACATCAATATGGACCTTTCAAGATATCCTACAACACACATAAGGATAAGTGGTCCATCAATGAATTGATGACCATGTGTGTTCAGGAAGAAGGAAGGCTTGTTATGGAAGCGGGAGAGTGTGCATCTGGCAACTCAAAGGAAAGAATAAGGGCCAAGCCAAGAATAAGGGAAAAGGCAAACTGCCTGCTCAAGCTGATATCAAGAAGGAATCCAGGTGCTTCTTTTGCAAAAGAAGGGGCACATAAAGAAGGATTGTCCTAAATATCAGAGATGGCTTGACAAAAAAGGTACTCAATTCTCACTTGTTTGTTATGAATCTAATATGGTTGATGTTGAACATAACACATGGTGGATTGATTCTGGTTCTTCAATCCATGTCACTAATTCCTTGCAGGATTGCAAGGCCTAAGGAAGCCAGTGGGAAGTGAGCAGTGCATCTATTCAGGCAACAAGATGCGCTCACATGTAGAGGCTGTCGGAACATGCAATTTAGTTTTATCTAGTGGTTATTTTAAAATTAGAAAAGCATTTTATATTCCTAGTTTTTCTAGGAATTTAATTTCAGTTTCAAGGCTTGTACCATTGGGATTTTCCTTTAATTTTTCAGACACTATATTTAGTTTTTTATAGATCTGAACTTATTGGAAATGGTATATTGTCAAATGGTCTTTTCAAAATTAATTTACAAGATAAAACTTCTTATACTTCTATGCATGTTCAAGATAATGCTGGCATTAAGAGATGTGTTATGAATGAAGATTCCTCTATGTTGTGGCACCGTAGATTTGTCATATCTCTATTGAGAGAATAAAGAGACTAGTGAATGATGGGGTACTTAGTACTCTAGATTTTACTGACTTTGACACTTGTGTGGACTGCATAAAGGGAAAGCAGACCAATATGTCAAAGAAAGGTGCCAAGAGGAGTTCAGACTATTAGAGATCATACATACAGATATTTGTAGTCCAGACATAGACGCGTATGGTCAAAAGTATTTCATTACTTTTATTGATGATTACTCACGATATATGTATCTCTACTTGCTTCATAACAATGAAGCTATAGATGCCTTTAAGGTGTTTAAGGCAGAAGTAGAGAAACAATGTGGTAAGCAAATAAAGATAGTGAGATCTGATAGAGGTGGTGAATACTATGGTAGATACACCGAAGATGGACAAGCGCCTGGTCCATTTGCGAAGTTTCTTCAAGAACATGGGATAGTTGCCCAATATACTATGCCCGGTTCTCCAGATCAAAATGGTGTGGCAGAAAGAAGAAACCGAACATTGTTGGATATGGTGCGGAGCATGCTTAGCAGCTCCAAGCTTCCTAGGTCTTTGTGGACTGAAGCTCTCAAGACGTGTATATATTAAACCGAGTTCCAACCAAGGCTGTCTCAAAGACACCGTTCGAGTTATGGAAAGGTTGGAAACCGAGTTTGCGACATATACCGTTTGGGGATGCCCGTCTGAAGTGAGTCTATAATCCACAAGAAAAGAAGCTAGACCCAAGGACCATAAGTGGGTATTTCGTTGGATATGCTGAACGGTCTAAGGGATACAGATTTTATTGTCCATCACATACCACTAGGTTTGTGGAATCAAGGAATGCAAATTTCTTGAGAATGACTTGATCAGTGGGAGCGATCGATCCTGGAACACCGTTCCAGAGAAAGATCATACAGATGCTCAAGCTTCCACTTCATATGATAGAGTGATTGTTATACGCGACACCCTACAGTTCAAATGCTGTTGAACAACAGCCAGTCATTCAAGTTCCACAGATTGCTGATCAAGAAGCAGTAGATCCAGTGAACACAATACAAGAACCTGTTGAACAGCCAGTTGATCAACATGCTCCTCAAGAGAATGTTGAACCAGCATTAAGGAGATCTACTAGAGTAAGGCGATCAGCCATTCCTAGTGACTATATTGTGTATCTACAAGAGTCTGACTACAACATAGGAGCCGAAAATGATCCAGAAACGTTTTCACAAGCCATGAGTTGTAAGGAATCTAACTTGTGGTATGATGCCATGAAAGATGAGATGAACTCTATGTCATCTAATGGAGTCTGGGATCTTGTCAAGTTGCCTGATGGTGTAAAAGCCATTGGATGCAAATGGGTCTTCAAGACAAAGAAAGACTCATTAGGCAACATTGAGAGACATAAGGCAAGACTCGTTGCTAAAGGATTCACTCAAAGGAAGGTATAGATTACACTGAGACTTTTCTCCTGTATCTAAAAGGACTCCCTTCGTGTGATCATGGCATTAGTAGCTCATTTTGATTTTGAGTTACATCAGATGGATGTGAAAACGGCATTCCTCAATGGTGATCTAGAGGAAGAGGTTTATATGAAACAACCTGAAGGATTCTCCTCTAGTGATGGTGAGCAATTGGTGTGCAAACTCAAGAAATCCATATATGGTTTGAAACAGGCTTCCCGTCAATGGTATTTGAAATTCCATGTCATCACTTCATTTGGTTTTGAAGAGAACATCATGGATCAATGTATATACCAGAAGGTCAGTGGAGCAAGATTTGTTTCCTTGTTTTATATGTGGATGATATCCTTCTTGCAACCAATGACAAGGGGTTTCTATATGAGGTGAAACAATTTTTTTCTAAGAACTTTGATATGAAGGATATGGGTGAGGCATCTTATGTCATTGGCATAAAGATCCATAGGGATAGATCTCGATGCATTTTGGGACTATCGCAGGAAACCTATATCAATAAAGTCTTAGACAGATTTCGGATGAAAGATTGTTCACCAAGTGTAGCACCCATTGTGAAGGGTGATAAGTTCAGTTTGAACCAATGTCCAAGGAATGATTTCGAGAAAGTTCAAATGAGCAACATTCCTTATGCTTCAGCTGTTGAAGCCTTATGTATGCTCAGGTCTGCACAAGACCTGACATTGCATTTGCTGTGGAATGTTGGAAGATATCAGAGTAACCCAGGCATTGACCACTGAGGGCTGCAAAGAAGGTGATGAGGTACCTTCAAGGTACAAAGGATTACATGCTTATGTATAGGAACTGACATTCTAGAGGTGATTGGCTACTCCGATTCAGACTTTGCTGGCTGTGTTGATTCGAGAAAATCAACTTCAGGTTATATTTCATGCTAGGAGGAGCTATATCTTGGAGGAGTGGAAAGCAAACGTTGGTTGCTACTTCCACATGGAGGCAGAGTTCGTTTCTTGTTTTGAGGCTACTTCGCATGGTGTATGGTTGAAGAGTTTCATGTCAGGCCTTAGAATTGTAGATTATGTGTCTAGGCCATTAAGGATATATTGTGACAATTCAGCTGCTGTCTTTATGGCTAAGAATAATAAGAGTGGCAGTCGAAGTAAACATATCGACATTAAGTACTTAGCCATAAGGGAACGCATTAAGGAAAATAAAGTGGTCATTGAGCATATAAGCACTGAATTGATGATCGCAGATCCTCTGACAAAAGGAATGCCACCGAAGTCATTTAAGGATCATGTTGTACAGATGGGACTTGGTTCCATAATGTAAATTTGTTTGTACATACAATTTACAGTCTTAATGAAACTCTTATTCAGTTGTGATGTTTTCTCATATTTGTTTTGCGCATTAAGTTATTGGAGAAAATTCACATATAGTAGGACCAAGAATAAACATTGGGTTTATTCATAAAGTTAAGTTACCATATAAGGAATAAAGTCTGAGAAATAATACATGAAAGATAATACTCACAATTTAGAGAAACTATCGCCATGATTCATGTATTTGTTTCCTGAAAGTTTGGTTTAATGAATATAAGGATAAAATGGAGACCAAGTGGGAGAATGTAACAATTTCTTTTTAACGGTTTCAAAGAAAAAGAATTGAAACCAATTTAATTTGTTGCATTATTGGCCTCATATTTATGTCCATTAAAACCAGCTTGGTAACTAAAATTTTCTGAAGCATATAAAGATTGCTTGATGGAAGCAATGGCGTATAGAAAATTTTTCTTTATGTTAGAATTCGTTTATGTTTACACAAATTTTCAGCTTTTTTTTATCTAATTTATTTATGAGTTTAGTGAGTTACCTTGCTATACAAAGGAAAAAGATATCTTTTATATATGTAAACTGAAAATAAGTTTTACGTGATACTCGCAAGACGTTCGAAACTCGAAGTATTTTCTCTTTTTTTTTAAACATTTTTTATTTTCAACCGAAATGGTTTTTTACTTTTGAAACATTAAAAAAAACAGTTTTTTTTTTCCCTTTTTGTCCCAAAACAAAATTTTCCTATTTTTTCTTCGAAACATCTTTATTTTAATTTTAAGTATTTGTATATTTTTTTTCACGCGCAGGGCGCGTTCTTCCACTGGTTTATGAATTGTGTTAGAATGATTTTAGGCTGCGATTGTACGAGTTGACGTTTAATATAATGTGGCTGTTGGGCATCAGTTTGTGGTGTTGCCTGCCTATATGAAAGATTTCTTTTTAACGGTACATTATTTGATGTTAAAAGTAAAATACAGTACCATTCTTACAGAAATTGAAGTAGATTGTTTTTTGTTATATTTTTTTTTATTATGAAGAAATTATGATAGTGGTGCAAAGTTTGTAATTATTTAGGAAGCCTATTCAAAAAACATTGTAAACAAAATAAATTGAATAAGTTTGTTTGGTAATTATGTATGAATTTGTAGAAGTCATAAATGTAATAGATTTTTGTTTTCAGGAGCTTTTGCAAATCACTATTAGCAGGTTTTGTTTACACATATTTCTCGTTAAAACAAAAAAAAAATCATCTCTGCTACTTTCATTTCTAAAGGAAAAAAACATTATGAAACTTTCTTGGAATATGGTTCACATGTTGCCTCTGAAATTATACATATGTTACTTTGTTATTTCACACTGTTATGTTATAATATAAGCCAAATATTTGCAAGCCTTCCGTACAAGTTTTTATTTGAAAAAAAAAAAAGAGCATAACTTACCAGAAGAAGATAAGTCTACAAAACATTTACAACAAGACCAGTCAAAAATTACCAGAAGAAAATAATCTCTGCCACATGAGATCTGGACGCTCCAAACTCCGCAGGGTAAAAGAAGCCTTAATTTTTATTTGCATTTTAATTGGCCTATTTTCGTCTTTCTCCTAAACAATTGATAAACAATTTTTTTATTATTATTATTTTTAAGAAAATATCTCAAATGCCCTCTTTTATTATTTAATGTCTAAAACATTTTTGTGTTTTGTTAAAATACTACTTTTGCTCCTCTTATTATAATGTCCAAAACACCCTTTTGGTTTAAAATCATACTAAAAAGATATCCCCTAAAACAATTAATTTTTTTAAAAATTCTAAAATTATCCTTACCAATATATCTTAAATGTTATTTTAAATACAACTTGTTAGAAAAATTAAAAAGGTAATTTAAAATGTTCAAATAAATATTTAACTAAATAAATAATTCAATTATTTTGAAATTTTTTGACTTTTTAAGATTGATTTTATTTAGTATTTTGGTTCAATAATGTTTTAAATTGTATTTAGTAAAGACCAAGAAGGGTAATTTTAGTTTTTTAAAATGTTTAACCAAAAATGAAAAAACTTTTTGGAAACAAAAAGACACTTACAAATAGTTTTTAATGTATATATATATATATATATATTAGGATAATTTTAAAATTTTGAAAACATGGATTACTTAGGAGTTATTTTGAATATAATTTTAAAAATAAATATTTTATTTTAACAATAAAAAAGATAAAAATAATATTTAGGTAAAATAGAAAGTTGTTTTAAGCTTTTTAACAACAGAAGTAAAATACATTTGCGCAAAGCATGTCGAGTGTTTTGGGCTTTTGGTTTTCGTCCGTCGGTACTTGATGATTCCCTTCCCACAAATAGAACAATAATAGCGTTCTCCGTCTGCTTCTTTGGGAGCTCCGCTCCTCTCAGTCTCACTCCAAATCCAAACAATTGCCGAGAGAGAACAAAACTCTTGCTCTCTCTCTCTCTGTCTCTCATTTCTCTCTCTCTAACTATCCCTTCCAATTCATCAACAAATGGAGAGCTTTGCCCTTCATTCTCTCTCCTCTTCCTCCCACTCTCTCTCTTCCTCCCGCGTTTCCTTACTCCATCATCGTCCTCGCCCCATCCTCAAATCCCCACCGTCCATTCCCTCATTCCCCCCCTACCACTCCATCCTCACCCTCCGATCATCTCCCAATCCTTTCTCCCTCTTCTCTCCCATCCCAAAACCCCGCACCAGACCCCACTCTTCCAAGATCCAAGCTTCGTCATCACCACCACCACCAAAGCAATCCAACGGCGCAAAACCCATCCCTCTCGTAATCTCAGTCGCCATAGGAGTACTCGTCCGGTTCTTCGTTCCCAAACCCGTCGAAGTTACTCCCCAGGCATGGCAGCTCCTCGCCATCTTCCTCTCCACGATTGCCGGCCTCGTCCTCAGCCCATTGCCGGTTGGCGCCTGGGCTTTTCTCGGCCTTACGACCTCCATCGTCACCAAAACCCTCCCTTTTACGACGGCGTTTAACGCCTTCACCAGCGAGGTCATCTGGCTGATCGTCATCTCCTTCTTCTTCGCTCGGGGGTTCGTGAAGACCGGATTGGGAG